>JAPMLY010002261.1:0-37500 GCA_026401115.1 Tetraselmis chui | reverse complement strand
CTGTCATTGCTTCGTTTCCTGCTTCCGCGATACTTTCTAATTGTTTGCGTTTTTGGTTTGTTTGCTTGCTTGCTTGTCTATTATTAAGAGCTTAAATTATCGTTTAATCGCGCTTTCTATATTCACAAGCTGCTGTCTCCTGCTCTCGCTCACTAAATATTTCACCATTTCATTTGCGAATATATTCTGACGGACTAGCTTGTCCACCCCCTTTCCACCTCCCCCCACCCCCATCATGCACTCCCCTTGTCTCCCTTTTATACTTCTTTCCAATCAGCGTCGACGGCAGACGTTTGTTGGTAGCTAGTCGGGTCATTTCAGGCGCACTTCGATTCCACGATTTGATGTTTGTATTGTGAATCCACTTTCCCCTCGTCTGTTTTCTGCTTTCTCATTCTTTCTCTCATGCCTTTTCACACTTATTTGTTAATAATTGTTACCCTCCAAACACTCAAGCCCTACGACCCTCCCTCCTCGCCCCCCTTTCCATCTTTTATTTGTCAACTTATGCTTCACCCCACTTCTGTGTTCCATAATTCGGGTTTAAACCCTCAACCCCACCCACCTCCCTCACCCCCTTTCCTTCTTCCCCTACTTTCTTCTTAGCTTAGGTGCTACGACTGCACTTTACGCGCCCATTTCCTCTCCTCTCATTCCAAAAACAACCCCTCGCGGGTTTTTGTTTACATTTTATCGTTCGCGTCTCAAGTCCACTATCCCCACATACCCCATCGAAACCAACCCCCCCCCCCCCCCCACCCCCTCTCTTTCTTACCCCTCCCTCGCACCCCCCGTCACTGAGCAGCCACGCACGTTGCCCCCAACTTTGGCTTCACAGTCGCACACCCACTGCGCCGCGATCTGCGTCTTCGACCTCCGCACTCAACACGGAATGGTGCAGCGCTTCAACATGCGACACAGGTGCCACCATCCCCCCTTCCCCACTGCTGCCTTCCAACACAATCCACAAGTCTCTCGCTACACACCGCTGACACCTCGTCGTTGCTGCTCCCCCCCCCCCTTTAAAAAATCCTAAAACCCTACAAGGAGCCTCTACCCGGTGATGACCTCCGCCCGCGAGCACTTCCTCTTCACCAGCCACGCTGGCACGCCGCTGAGCGTGTGGGACCGCCGCAACATGGTGGCCCCCATCTACGAGGAGCAACACCTGCTGCACATGTACACGGAGGCCGCGGACCAGTCCAACTGGTACAACCCCGCGCTCTTCCCCTTCCCGCCCGCCCGAAAGTGCGCGGAGCATCAGGGCCTCTTCCTCGCGGCCAACCACGACTGCCTGGTGGGTCGTGCGGAGAACGGCATGATGTGGCTATGGGACCTCAGCGTGACGTTGGGTTGGGCCTCGGGGGTGTGCGCGCACGAGAGTCGCGGGCCATGGCAGACGTTGTGGACGTGGGACGACGAGGACGCGCACGCGATGGCGCGCTCGAGTCGACCGCAGCCTTTGGGGTCGCTCTCGTGCGCCACATGCCTCCCTTTTGTGGACATCTCCGTATGGGAGGACGCGAGTCGGAGCTCCAAGCTGCCGACCACTCAGATCGCGTGCTTGTCGTCCGAGTTGGCGGAGGACGAGCACGACGGCGCACTACGCGACTCCGAGTTTGTGACGTGCGCGACGTTGTTGGGAAAGGGGCGAAGCGAGGGGGGCGCTAGAAAGGGGAAAGGGAGGGGAATAAATAAATGATGTGTTGCACGCACACACGCACACACACACACGCACAAGCATAGTTGGCATGGCAATGATATAAGGGAAGGGAAGGGAGGCATGCACCTTTCCTTAGCTCTCGTTTGCACCGTCGTGTGTGTTCGAGGCAATTTTTTACGGTCCGGTCGCCTTCGAAGCGCTTGATGCGCATTTTGACTCGGAGGGTGACGGGTTCAATGGGCGATGTGCAAGGCCCGACACGAAGCGGGGAAACATGGCGTGCATGGGCGGGACCTGCTAAAACGAATGCCGGCCTTGGTAGGCTCGAATGTTGAAAAGAAAATAATTTGGTGTGCCTAGTATTCGAATTCGATGCACCGTCCGTCGTTGGTGCACGCTCCGTGTTCTTGCCCGGGGGTGTCCTCTAGATTGTATGATATGCCATATATATTCTGTCCAATTAACATTAAGATGCATCACCGCACCTCAAATTGAGAGACTATGGTTGAAAGACGCATAAAAGTGATTGCTTGCGACCCTGTTTTGCCGTTCGAAAGTAACAATATAATAGAATTTGAAAGTTTGCGGTGTGTCGTTCACGTCGTCGAAAAGGGCCATTGAAATCAAGAAAAGAAAGGAAAATTGACTATAATAATGTCGATGCACAAATCGCTATGTGGCGGCTACGTTTCGACTCCTACCGTTCACTCATGATTGGTGACGGCCCGTGCGGAAATTATTGTCGAGGTGTGCTGAGCACTTGGGGCTGGCGTAATTGTTCTCCAAAAGAGAGATACCATGTTTTTAGTGTAACTCTCCAACGGCCACGGCTGACTCCCTGGTGGGTGTCATTCACAACCATTGGATCCGAGGTTCGAAACTTGCCCTAGATGCCGCGGCTCTCGGTTTGTTCGGATTTCTAGCCACCCGTGTCCCGCGGCCGCTTTTCGCTGCGTTGAGAAGAATAGGTTAGACAAGTACTTAAAAGTGGGTTCGAAACCTCCCCGAGATACATTTTATGTCTTCTACGGTCACGGAATACCACTCACTCGCTTAGTGGCTATTCAACGCCCATTTGGATGAGTTAGTGAAGCATGCTACCGTCTCTAGTTAGTTGGGGATGCATGTAGGTAAGAATTTGTTGCGGTATCTTTACGCCAAGAGATTATTCCCGCCATGCATGTCGCTCACGCCGATAACGGCTTGCGGGGCGGGTTGTCCGCCGCCCCGGAAGGTGCTTGAGGGGGCCGCTTCTACATGTGTTGGGATTTCATCACCTACCACGGCTTTCTTCACCCCCGCATTGGGCCGTAGGCGCCTTGGCATTTCCTTGCGTGGCGCGTGAAGTGCCGCTCGTCGCCTCCGCGTATCACTTTTCACCCTCCCGTGGAGTTTCGTGGTTTTCCATGCTTTTTTGCTTGGTAGTGCATTGTGTGGCCCTTTCAATTTCAATGCCTTCGATCTTGTGAGCCTCTTGTCCCTCTTACCCTCTGTTTTGGTCGCTAGTGTGACAGTTAACCTTTTGAAAGCTAGCCGCAGACACAATTATGTTATGTTTTGTTGTTGCTTATGTAGATTGAAGTGCAAATGGAGAGAGATGGAAGATGTTTCACCGTTTAATGTTGAATAGTAGATTGTAATCGAACAAAGGAAATGTTAAAAGGTTTGTTACCCCCCGCTATTGCACTAGTAGGCTTAAGTAGCTCCAGCCTAGCTAGCTTACACTTGTTCTTGCATGGTCCTCGTGCCATGCGCTAGGGCTCACGTAAAGGATTGAACAGACTAGCGACGCGGCTTGTCTGTCTCGGAAAATCAGACTAGCACGTCATGCGATAAGTGAGATTAACTGTGCGTACTTGTACGTACTTGGAGGCATTGGTAGTATAGTGAGCATCAATTACTTTGCTAGATTGCAATAGCGACGTAACCACGTAGTACTTTCTTTCGATGGAAAAGCACGAATTTTATTGAAATTGAAATTGAAATTGTTTACAACATTACAAGTAAGTACCGGCTGTCGTCTCTTGGCCCCCCCTTTTGCTATGCCATACAGGACTTAGAAGCGTGAGGTAGACCGTTAACCACTAATCCCAACCTCTCCAATGGCAGTAACAGCGCAATAATTTTGTAATCAAGAAAAACATATCTAAAAATAAATCCACTTGTCGAGAAATGCAAAACTAAACTGCTGCTCGACCTTCACGATGCACGGCCCGCTCCCGCCGAACCGGGGTGTCGACCGGCCTAGGCCGGTCGGCGTTCGGGAGGGACGACGGGCCAGCCTAATCTAGCTCCCGCGTGACTTCGGTCTTGCCGAAGGTAGGAGGGGAAAGGCTGGCAAAAAACCCCTCCTCGCGCGGTCGCTCGTCGATCCCGCCGCTCCATCCCGTAAACCCCGCCCCAAGGTCATGCCGCGTCCACCGACGCGGCGGTCCTCCGTGTCGAGGTCCCCCATCACCTCGAGGACAGGTGGGGGGGACCGAGACACACAGACATAGAAAAAACTAGCGCTCCTGCCTCCGCGCCTGAATTTTCCCCGCTCATTTCCCCGGTTTTTTCTCTGTCTGGTACCCGGGTACCTGTCGGTTTTCCGGCATGTGGCCGTACCCTCCCCCCTCTGACCGCGCGTCCACCGAGCAGCCTTTTCTTGAGCAGGGGCCTCCGCGCTCACCCGGGCCCACGCTCAAGGACCCCTAGGAGTATGAAGGTCTGTCGGGGTAGTGGGTGTCGAAGAGGGGGGGGGGGGGGGAGGTCACCGTAGCCGGATCCGGCGGGCCGCGGGCGCCCGGAATTAAACAAAACCCTCCGTGCCGGGTTTTCCGGCGGCGCCGACCCAAAGGGTCGTCGCCGCCAGATCGTGTCGCTCCTCCCGTTGCGACCGTCCTCCTTGCCGTCCCAGCTGACTCCTCCCCCCGGGAGATGACGCTGGACGACGTAGCGGCGCGCTAGTGAGCGCCCTTCCCTGGTGCTGCTCCCCAACTAGCTCGACGCCGGGCGGTACGGACATTGTTTTGTATCCGAAAAAAGCCCTCCGTACCGGGCTTTCCGGCGGCGGCTGATCCTGAGGATCGCCGCCGCCTCATATAGCCGCTCCTCCGTCTGCGACTAGCCACCGGCCTGTGCCATGTCTTGCCTCACCCCTCGGCAAGGTTCGACCGGCACAGGGCTGGTCGACGGCTAGCGAGCGCCCTTTCCTGGCGCTGCTTCCCGGCTGGCCACCACCAGCTCCAACACCCGCCTCCTACCGCTGATCTGGCCGTACCCTCCTCGCCATCAAACGCTGCCGTAGTACTGGCCCCACCCCTCAAAGGAAGGCAGTATCTAGGAGTATCTGTACGCGAAAAAACATATCGGACGGGCCGAGATGGGGGATCTTGGCGCCGGTATTGCACAGAAATTATTTTTTCAAAAGCCCTCTGTACAAGGCTTTCCCGACAGCTGCTGATCCCTCGGATCGAGCTGTCGGCCCTCTTAGCCCCCTACCGTGCCAAGCATGGCACGGCTACGGGGTTTCCAGCGCCCACCAACGGGGAGGTGAGGGGATGCCGACGGGCCTGCGAGCGCACCCCCCTCCGGGGCCGCCGCCGCTGCGCCGCCGGCGGGCGCCACGAATTTTACTAACATGTATAATGTCTTGCAATGTCTTGTTGCGCGACAATACCCGTCTCATTCGTACCCTCCCCCTCTTGACAAATCAATGAGGCCAGCCGAAAGGCTGACCTCCATGGTATTCTGAGCTCCTTTATTGGAGCAATCATTAGAACTAAGGGATGCGCGCGGGATGAGCGTACATGAAGTCGTTATTCGCATGCGTCTTGGCAAGCGTGTACCATTGGGGCGTCTCTTGGAAGTTTTGTAACGCCGTCGTACAATGTACCTCGTTCAACCGGTGCCAAAAAGGTGGAATGTCGTCATTGATGAAGTGCATCATGAAGAGCGAATACTTGCCTCGTCGTCAAGAGAACGACTTGATGCACACAACGGAGATGTGAGAAGCCTCGAACTCATCATCGTCACCTTTCGGAGTAGTCACTTGGACAGCAAGCCGAAGAAAAGTTGCAGAGCCGGGCCTTAGATTGTCAACGTGAAACACCGGTTAAAAGTGAAATGTCGCTGTCAGTTCTATTCTGTAAATGCGTTTTCCAATCTGCTCCTCGACAGTAAAAGGTACAAGCTGTCGATCGCGCAGCTTCAGGTTAGACTGTCCTCGCAAGAAGAGATTCTTCGTAACGAATGTCACATTGTCTCCTCGAACGAGGTGCGGGGCTGTCGACGGTTCCGAACGAGATTGCATCTCATCTTCGTGCAATTGAAACACCGAACGTACCAAAGCTTGCACCTCCTATAACAATCTTAACCGTTCCGACGGGTCTTGCGAAATTGGAATCGAAGGTCGCATGATGTAGAGCAGGTCATGAAGCTCCTCACGCGAAAAATCAAAGTTAGCCTCGAAGGGGGTGTGCTTAATTCCGAGCGCACAAATAGCGTTGTAAGCGAATTCCACTTGAGGCAATTGGTCCGTCCACTTCGTTCCATCGTAGCAACAAAAACAGCGCAAAAGTTGCTGAATCGTGTCGTTGACGAGATCCGTTAATCCATCCGTCTGCGGGTGTCGACTGGAAGACACAATGACGAACTTCGGGTCGCGATTACTACCCCGACCAGCAATCAGGACAGTCCGTGTAATCTGTAGACTCCGTGCAAAAACAGAATGGCAGTCTCCTTTGTTGTTACGCGCTTTGTACACGGCAAAATGTGGGCCATTCGAGATGGATGGTCGACCACAATCGACACACTGTCAAAGCCGGTGCTCACATACATGTGTGATATGTAGTCAAGCCAACTGTGTGCCACGGTATGGGTGGAACATTTACATGGTAAAGAGTCGCACTCATCTGCGGTTGAATCCTAGCTCGTCGACACACGACGCAGCGCTCACAAAAATCTTTCACATCTTGGCGAGTTCGTTTCCACCATAATTGGTCGAGCATGTTAGCAAGAATGCCAACAGCTCCTGTGTGACCAGCTTATTGACTGTCGTGCAACTCATAGATAAATCTCAGTCGGAAATTAGAGTTCCGTGGGACACATAGGCGATCGAGACGCCAAAATTCCCGATCCCTTGCATCAATCCGGCTGTCTTTCATCCACTCACCCTCGTCCCCATAAATTGAGTTCTTGGAGTACCCCTCGCGAGTAAGGTCAGCGAACTTATAGCTCAGCCTCAACGCGCTAACAATCATCGAGATTAAATGCACGTCTTATAAAAACGGCTGGGACCTCCGTCGAAACTTTGTGTCTGACAGGACCTCGCCATCCCAAAAGAATGGAATAACAATGGCCCGAGGTACAAAGTTTGGTCTCCGACTTAACGTATCCGATTCGTTCAAGGCTGCCTTGCGGCACCCGAATGCCATCGTGCCCACAAACGGTTGCAAGTCCCGCAGTTAACGAGCTTGTCGCTTGTTCAACATGTTGTTCGGCTGCTTGAGCGGATGTCGCAGTGTGTCGCGTTATGTTACGACAAGGAACTTAGAGCAATCTTCAAGGTAACACCCGTAGTGCTTTACCGCCTTATATGCGGCCAAAGCCTCCAAATCGTACGCAGAGTAGGTGTTGCCGCGCTGAGCTTGATTCAGCTTACGCGCCTAGTAAGAAACTAGTTAAAGTCCTCCTCCTTGGTCTTGCAACATGAGTTTTGCAATTCCCAGTGTCGAAGCATATCATTATGTAGACACCGTGAACATTGCGTCCGAGCTGGCCTCCGTAAGGATCACGCATGGCGCGAAAATGAGCCGTAACTTGAGAGTCTCGAAGGCTTCCAAACAGACAGGCGTAATCGTAACCATTTTGTGGCTGAGACTTCCGCAGTTAGTCCATCAATGGAGCCGTAAAGTCGCTAAAATGGTGAATGAACTTGGCGTAGAAGTTGCGAAATTGCACGAATAAACTACGAACTTTCTTCTCCGTCATAGGCATTGGCCTCGACTTTCCTAATCGAAACCGAAACTTTACCGGCAGCCATAGTGTAGCCAAAGTATACTCCATGTCTTGAAGACCGAAAAACGCACTTTTAGAGGCTCAACTTCAAGCCCTCCTCTTTGAAACGCTGAAGCGCAAGACGTAGGTGCTCGAGGTGTTCGTCCAACGTGTGATTGTATACAAATACGTCGTCAAGGTAGATGGTAACGAACTTGTATACAAAGTCGCGCATCATGAAATTCATCATCCGTTGAAACGTAGCTTGCGCATTGCACAATCCAAACGGCATGGCAACCCACTTCATCAGTCCGATAGTTGTCTGAAGTGTTGTCTTGTGAACGTCCTCCTCACGCACTCGAACTTGCCAAAAGCCTTACGCAAGGTCTAGATGGGTGTAACAATTTGCGTCCTTAAGCTCATCGAGGGTGTTATCCACACGCGGAAGTGGATAGGCGTTCTTACGCGTAACCTCGTTAAGTCCGCGGTAGTCAATGAAGAGTCGAAGCGAGCCATGAGCCTTACACACAAAAATGATTGGTGAGCCGAACTCACCATGACTCGGTAGAATCAAGCCAATCTCCAATGCGTCCTTGTGCTGTCGGTTAAGCTCATCGCGCTCCGCAGACGACAATCTCTTAAGACGTTGACGTTTCATCGGGCCAAAAGTCTCGATTGGGTGAACCCATTGTCGGCTTACATGCGACGAATCCGTGGGTTGCAATAACTCCGGGAAATCGTCATAGAGTAACGTTTGGAAGATGTTACTTACGTTGATGTGCAGTAATCTCCTATTTTCCCGCTACTGGTCAGACTAGTACATTACGCAGTACATTTGGAACCGCTTCATATCGGCAACTCGCCGGTAGCGGCACGTTCTTGTGAGCGCATGTCGCTACACCTACCCGGCCTGAAACACACGCTACAAGTACTACTACACCTTCGACCAAGATGGCACCTTCCTCGACGCAAGCTAGGAAGTACCAAATATTCGCGATCGCGGCCCGCCTCCGCCGCCCCGAGGAACCGACCAGCCGAGGCAGTAGGCATGCCAATTTAATCTAACTCGTGTGCGACTCCGATTGGGCCGGAGAGTGGAGGGGAAAGGTTGGCACCCTCCTCTCCCGGTCGCTCGTCGCTTCCGCCGTCACCGACCAAGGTCTTCGTCGCTCTTCTCAGCGAGGCAAATCTCTTAACCCAAGCCCCTTGTCACTTCGACGACATGTGCGGGGGACCTAAAGGCACACACAAGAAAAAACAGCGCTCCAACCTCCGTACCGCGTAATCGTTTTCCCAATGCATCCCATGAGCTTCTTGTCCGATACCCGGGTACCGGCGGCACGATAGCTAGTGTCCATACCCCCCCTTCCCCCCAAGATCTTGCGTATCCTTTAGCTAGACCTTGGCTTGGTATACATGCGTGTCCCCGCTCTAATTATCCGGGCACGCACCCTCGCAAGGCGCGTTCTAGCTAGGGTATTCGTTTGTTGGTGTATATCATTAGTGGAGGAGCGCGGAGTTGGCTCACCATGGCTCGATCCGTGGGGATATGTGCGACGCACGTTGATCAAAAGCCCGTCGTACGGGATTTGTCGACACCATTATCACCCCCCCCATACCAAGCCACTCTTCCGACTGCGGTTATTCTCATGTGTTATTGACGTCGTGCCCTACCTCGTCATCTAGTGCTCCGATCAATCACAATCATCGGGAGAATATATTATAACTAAGGATAACAAGTCGTGAAATAAATATCGGGTGAGCCGAGCGGGAGATCTTGGCGCGTTAGACGGCACATGTACTATTTTGAAAAGCCACCCAAACACGGCTTTCCCGAAAGATGTTTATTGTGTGTATCGTAGCTATGTTATTCCTCCGCATAGTCCCCTACTGCGCGCATGTCTTGGCACTGCGGGACGGCTACAAGGCTACCAACACCCGAGTCGGGGAGGCGGGGATGAGACCCGACGGGCAGGCGAGCGCACTTTGCTCAGGAGCCGCCACCGCCACATTTGCCGCGGGCGGGTCCCTTTTCATGTTATATTCATTACTTTACAATATTAGTGTAGATGTCTATGCGGTTTTATCCATTTTGTATTTGCATTCAAAATTTAAATATTGAAATTTAACACTAAACATATGATGCCGGCTCACGGGACCGGCTGATGTCTGTCAGCCCTCCTTGTATGTAACATTTTGATGAAATTTACTTATAGAGTAATGACCGGATGCTCTTTGACAAGGTAAACCTATCAGCAAACCCGTATACAATGTGTACCGTTGTCCCCCGGGGAATGCAAAGTTATAATCAATATGCAATTATTCATGTATCCCCCGCCCAAAGAGTAACATCAAATAAAAACATTATGTACTTATGTGGTGTTACTGTGTGAAAGGAACGCGATTGTGTAAAGTAACAATATAAAAAGTGGATGCCGAATAAATCAACTTGTGATGAGATGCAAGCTCGTTCATAACCGTGAACAACCCCGCAATTCATTCGAGGAGACAAGGTGACAATCATGACAAAAAATCTTTTCCTGCGAGGACAACCTAATCGGAAGTTGCGTGACCGACAGCTAGGACCTTTTACAGTCGAGGAGCGGAATGGGAAACACAATTATATATTGAAGTTGCCAACGACATTTTGCTTACACCAAGGGGTTCACGTCAACAATCTAAGGCCATGCTCTGCAACTTCTCTCCGACCTTTTGTCGCTGTGACTACTCTAGAAGGTGATGATGATGACTTTGAAGTCTCCCACATCTCTGATGTGTGCATCAAGTCGTTACTTATACGACGAGGGAGATATTCGCTCTTCATGACGCACTTCATTAATGACGACATTCCACATGTTTGGCACCGATTGAACGAGGTCCATCGTACGAGCGTTACAAGATTTTCGGGAGACGCTCCGATGGCACACGTTTGCCGAGACTCATGCGTACAACGAGTTCATGTACGCTCACCAACCGCGCATTCTTGAGTCCTAGTAATTGCTTAAAGGAGGAAACTATAATGGAGCCACGATCACCGTGGAAGTTGGCCTCACTGCCAACCTCATTCATCTGTCAAGAGAAAGAGGGTACGAGTGTGACGGGTATTGTCTTGTAACAGTACATTGCATAACATTGTACATGTGCTCGTCACTAATATGATCCATAATTTTCCATGGGAAGGACGTACAACACAATTACGTCGCCACGGCAATTTAGCGGGGGTGTTGTTTTCTATTGTACTGCCAATACCTCCCATTAGTACGTACAAGTACGCATTGTTTATCTGAGTGACTAGCTACATGACGTACTAGTATGATTTCATGAGACAGACGAGCCACGTCGCTAGTATGTTTAGACCGTTGCGAGAGCCCTAGCGCTTGACACGAGAACCATGCGAGAACATGTGTAAGCTAGCTAGGCTAGAGTTATGCAAGTGCTGTGCAGTGAAGGGAGGTGACATGACTTTGTATTCATTCCTTTGTTCAATTACAATATGTCATTAAACACTTAACCGTGAGACATCTTCCATCTCTCTCCATCTGCACTTTCACAATAGGAGCATCAAGCAATAACATGGCATACTTGTGTCAGCTAATAGCTCTTGACATGCACACTACCACATACTTATGTTTCCTTTCGATGACGGGTTTAGGAGGATGTGCGGTGAGAATTCCTGCAACGTCTTTCTACTGTTTTTCATGGTACCTTGGGTTCTTATGCTTTGCAGGAGGGAGGGGCTGATTGTGTGGCATGCCTTCACGTTCCTCGGGCTTTTTCCTTTTTTTGCTTGGTGGGTTCCGCTGCACTTGTAAGATATTGCTATTATAAAACTGATCTGTGGGTACCGTACCTACCCAAATCGCTGTAGTGTACCTACCCTAGTCTTGTCTTCCCTGTCCGTGCTCATGTTGTTCTTCTTGTAATCCAACACAGTATTCTCTGGAGGCGATAGACGCAGACGCAGACTTGCTTGCCAGTACCTGTACTAGTCCCGATCTGTAGTGATATCCCGGGAGCAAAATAAATAAAAAATAAATAAAAGGGGGGGGGCCGACGCACGCAGCTGATATACGGATACCGACTACTGGTACATCGAAAGTACCATCGACGAGAAATATTACTTTACAATTTATTCATATGTTGTTTCACCTCTGCTCTGTGCTGATCCTCTCACGTCTCCTCAATGTATTGCATTCTGTGTGGCAACGTACCTGTAGCGTCGGTGGCCACTCCTCTTTTCTTCTCTGTGCTTGGTGGTCTCCATTACTTTTTCTTGTAAGAAAACATTCATGTAATGTAGCGTGGGTGAAATATCAAGCAATATTGTTAATAATGAACGCCGCCGGTGGCCGCACACGAACACCAATTACTAAACCGCCGACTACGTGACAGTTTATTTGGAAACAACAGCAGCCGGAGTCTGCAGCCGGAGGCCGCGCTGCGCCCCCAAAGGATCGCATCCACGCATATCAAGTCATTGTTATTAAGACTTCCCGTCGGCGCTGGGGATATCAGTGCACCTGATACTCCGAGTCTCCGACGTCCTGTGCGGCGCTGTGATACTGACGAAAAGATGCCAGTAGTTAACGTAGTAAGTCAGTAGTGACGCTTTCACGTGTAACGATGGCGCGCGGGGGGATCGGCTTGACTTACGGCCAGCTTCTGTTGCTTCCGGTGTCTCTGATCACAATGGGGCAGCATGCTAGTGTGTGGGCAGCAGGCTGCACGGGAGAAGTGGGCGGATCGTGGGCCGAGGTATCTCACTCTCCCTCGCTGCAATGTGCTGTTGCTCCATCACTACTGATATTTATTCTACCTCTGTAATACAGTACTTTGTGCAATACTAAGTACGTACGTTGTGAAAAGTGAAAACTCTGAAGGCTGGTGAAACGAGCTCGTTGCCGAAGCTCACCAGGAGTTGCTGACGCGCACCGAGGGAATTACTATTGCTGTTCTTTATCAAACCCTAACCTCCGAGTAGCGGTGCATAGTCATTTTCCTCCTCTGGGTCTACGGCGTGAGCTGCTCTCTTTTCAGGGGGGGGGGGGGGGGGGGGGGGGCCATCTCGCGTACGACGTATCACCCCTGTATATACATAGTCTAATTTTGCTCTAATGTACCACGACGTCTGTTTCTTTCGTTGTGACGTCGTTCGCTATGAATTCAGCTTACTCGGCGTGACTTCACAGGGCATCTGTACCATAGATGACAGCGGCGTACGAAGTGAGGCGTGTAAGCCTTGCCTTGTTGGAGCTGAATGGGACCAGCTACGAGAGGAGCTGGGCACGGCTTTCGTGCAAGGGCGGCGAACGACGAGGCTGAATATCGGACTGCCCAATTGGAATAGCGCCACACTCCTCGCCTCCGCGTTCCGGATCATCGCCGAGGTATACCACTCATCAGTTCATCTCGATGCTGCACCTCTGTAATCGTGCGGTGGAATGAAATACAACAATGATTTGAATTGCGGCCCGTTCTTAGCGGCGTTTTATGTCGAGTTGCGCCCGTAGTGGCATAGTAATTAATTTAGTGCAACTGTATGGGTTGTTATTATTTATCGGCTCGGTTGCTCGTAGTGGAAGGTCTCTCCTACTGCGGATTGTCATATTGTTGGCGGCGTGTTTTCAAATACAAACAGCTTATCGGTGCCGGGTACCGTTTGACACGCAGCTACGCGCGCGGTTATTCATGTGAGGACTGTCTAGCGACGAAATGAATAGTTTGCAGTAGTCTCGTTGCTCGTCGTCCACGACTTGCAGATTCTTTTCGCGGTATTCTCGCGCGCCTGACTCACATTCAGAACCGATTATTCTGTGCTATTTGGGAAGTTCAGTACGAATTCGATTTAGTGTCACTTGTCTCCTGTCCTCTTCACACTGTTTTTTTTCGAGCAAATGATTTAATTATGTCTTCATTCACCGATGAGTGTTCCCGCCCTTTCGTGTCACCGCAGGAGCTTCTCGGCTACAACGACGTCGCGACGGTACTGAACGGGGGCGATATGACGCACGAAACAGCGAACGCCGAGTGCAAGGTATGCATGCAATCCTTATGCGTGCTCTGATGACGACGACGAGTAGCAAACGAATGACGCGCGAGAAATTTCGTTTCAGTTCATCGAATCAGCAAAATAAATAATGGTCGATTGAACAGCACATTTATTCAGTCAGCACATTATACCGGAAATGCACGGTACGCGTATCTTCTGTTTGAGTCGTGGTCCACAGTGATTTGGTAAGGCATGGTTTGGGCGTATTATTTTAGGGTTTATTTTGTGACCCTGATCCTCACACTACGTGGCGAGTCATTGAACACGAATCGCAATGTACCCATACATCGCCTCCTCCCACCCATTGGACATACTTATACCTACTCCTAGTTTTTTAGCTCACTAAAACTATACTTGCGTATGGTTGTGTGTGTGTGTGTGTGTGTGTGCGTGTGTGTGTGTGTGTGTGTGTGTGTGTGCGTGTGTGTGCGTGTGTCTGTGTGTGTTGAGTGGGGTTTTGTGAATGTGAATGTTGGAGAGTGGGAGTGAGTTTGTGTGTGTGCCTGTGTCCACTACGAGGTAAATTGGTGCCTCACCTTTTGCGATAGCATGTATTGGGACATCAAGGCACTAATAAGCTCCTTTGCCTGTACTTACTGTTTTAAACTAGCTTGCATAACAGCTGAAACACAATAACGTAATAGATTGAAGACGCGTTCGGCTTTCTTCCGTCGTTCATTTGCGGACGTGCGCAGGGGGTGGTGCTGTTGCTTGTTTCCCTGCTTTCCGGGTTTGGCCCCTGCGACTGTCTTGGCTTTGTATTTCTTTCTTTCTATCCGTATTTTTATTGCTTTTTGTAATGGAATTGAATTTTGCTGAAAACGTCGTTTATGATTTCCTGTTTTTGTCTACTTTCTTCTACTTGGGTTGTTTACATTTTTACATTTATTGCAAACTAAGCAGTGGACCCCCCAGCACCAAAGGAGCATTGAGGGGAAGCAGAGAAGCCTAGAAGCCCGCGGAGCAGGGAGGGAGGGAGGCAGGCAACAATAACAGCTGCACCACCTCCTGCACCATCCTTTTTTTGCTATATTGTGGTTTATATTTGCAATTGTAAACAAGTAAACATGTACATGGGATATGAATAATATTGCTGATACTTTGGTAGTGTGGGGTACCTGTACCTGTACGGGTACCAGCACGTGAGGTGTAAGATACGTCCAGGAAAGACCTACCAATGCACGTACGCCCCTCGTACAGTACATTTATGTTGGTTTGTGTTGTTTATGTTCGTATATTTGTTGGTTTGTGTTTGCTTTTGTAAACCAGTAAACATATACATGGGATGTGAATGATGTTATTGCTGATACTTTGGGGTACCTGTACCTGTACATGTACGGGTACCAGCACGTGGGGTGTGAGATACGTTTTTGGAAAGACCTACCAATGCACGTACGCCCCCCGTATAGTGAATAATACAGGTAGGGGAGGATCTGGTATGTGCGAAAAAATAATTTTAAAAAATGTGCGGCGGCGGAGTAAGTGTCCTTACTTACAATGCTGTATTTTCATTTAACGGGCATCTCACGGCAGACGCATCGATATAAATGTAATCGAAAGTTTTAACGGGAAAACGCAGTAGTGGAAACCACCAGGAAGCAAAAAGCAGCTGAGGGGAAAAAACCCTGACGAAGCCCGATGAGGAAAAAGGAAGGCATGCTGCCACCGCATCGCCACTGCCCTCCAGCAAAGCGCCGCGGAGATAGAAACCCAGAGTACCATATGAAGAGCAGCAGAAAGACGGGTGTTACGGCAGACGAATTCAATTCCAGCATCGTATATTATTTATTGTGTTAGATCGGGTAGCCGTATGCAAGGTTGAAGGTACGGGTACCGACAGCCAAGAATAATAATAATAAAGAAAATCGTATACGGGTACGATTATAGATTTGTTTTTTATACGCCCTTGGCGGTAAGAAATAAATACATACGTACACACTTGCGACATACTGGATTGTGAACAGACAGAGCAAAGAAATCACGGGAAAGCATGTAAGTAAGTTAATTTCATTTAATTTATGTACAGGTGATATAGCGACAGTCTTCGTCTGATGAGCGCAGCCCTCCGCCGTAAACTATGGGCTACATCAATCTTACTCAACTTCCTTGAATCATTAATCTATGTTGCTAGGGTCAACCTTAAGTAAGTGAAATAATTGACCAAGAGCAAAAATAGTAGCAAGGGGAGAGCGCTGTATGTGTGACATGAATTGACATGAAGCCCCCACCGGCCCATCATTTGCGCTCGGAATGACTAGCAACCATGAGTTGCATGCTGTAAATGCTTCTTGAGTAGTGGCGCCTTGCGTAAATTATGTGCGAAGGGGTTTATGGTTTATGCTGAGGCGGCATCCTAAGAACGATACCCATGAGGGGTCAATAATTAGAGAGGGCCTGGATGGAGGGGGCGAAGGAGCGCCGACGAAAGGCAAGAGGGTCATTGTGAAAATAGGGCAAGAAACCTTAATTAGACGCGAGAGTGCTGACAAGATCCAAAACTCTAAAATAGTTTTCTATTACTATATAAAACACTGCAAGTTTGATTATCGTATTTTATAAATCATCCCAATTGCCGCCTCTTGGCAATTAAGGGATGGGCGTATTTAATCCTTACTCTGTTTAGTAATGGGTGAGAAAGATATCGTTGAAAATGAAATAGCGGTTAATAAAAATTATAATAATATTTAGATTTACCTTTTTTCTGAACTCAGTATAAGTAAATCATAGAAAATAAATATATTGTTTATGAAACATACTCGCGTTCCTGACGGGCCACACCACTCACGACGTCGCTGCCGTCGCGCAGGCGGTGTTCCTGGAGGTGTGGAACGGCGGCACCGACCTGGAGGAGCAGCGGGCGCTGATCGAGGACGAGCAGATTATTATGTCGTCCTATTTAGGCGCCTCCGGGCACGAGACCCTCTACGTCCCCGCCTTCATGCCCTTCCTCTCCTCCCACTACCGCGCGCTGCACGAGAACATCGTGCAGGTGATGCCCGACGGCAGCAAGGTGGCCGCGATGGACGGCTTCGTGCGCGACGGCACCATCAGCGCCGCTAATCTGTCCGTCTTTTGGGCCAACTCGTCCGAATTTGGGTGCGGCGAGGAGGAGATCGCCGCGTGGACGGTCTCCGAGTGTGTGGAGGGAAGGTGGTACCCGGAGCAGTGCGGCGACACCTTCCCCTCCCCCACATGCGCAGAGGCCTACATGCCCAACGTTCTCTGGTCTGCAGGTGCGCTACCTCCCCCTTCCTCTCTTTCTCTCAAAAAGCAAAAAGCGATGCAATTTTCCAAACGCTTCGAATCGAAGCTCCATTTCCCGTCCATACCCCCTTCACCAAACCCGCATTTATTCACCATCATCAGCGAAGGGCGCGAGGGTGCGTTGGTGTGATGCGCTGACTTTGGGTGTTTGCCAAGTTTTGTCAGGGCACCTAGAGTCGGCCATCCGCAACCTCGGCCTCAACTTCAGCATGGTCTACACGGTAATTCCCCTCCCTTACCCCCCCACTCCCCCCCCCCCACCTCCCTCTTGTATTCCCCCGCATGGGCCGTGTGTTTGGCGAAGTCCATATCTCCAGAGTTCAAATGAAGAACGTGGCACAGTCTGCAATAAGTACAATCATTTTCATTCTTTTAAAAGTACTCTCTTCCTGACTTCAGATTTTCGACAATGATTTTCTGTTAACAATTTCTTTGATGCTGGAATTTTCAATACTATTTTGCTTATGGGGTGTCACTGAGTTGTGAACCACAGGGAGAGTTTGTTTGCCTCTCTTGGTGTGTATTGCACCTGCAGTACTGCAGTACCTCCCCCCCCACCCACCTGTCTGGTGGCCATGTTTGTTGTGTTGTGATGCGCATGTCGACCGCCGTGCTCGTTTGTCGCAGAGCTCTGACGGCCTCTTGGAGATCATCCGCAAGAGCCACGAGAACAAGGAGGGCATACTTTACTACTGGTAACCACCACATCGCCACCCTCGAGCCAACCTCCCTCCCTCCCTCTCCCCTGTCTGTGTGCTCTAACTTTAGAGCGCTGTCATGCAATTATACTTATCTGTCAAACTCAGATTCTATGATCCCCACGTTCCATCCCTTGAGCTCCAGTTAGCCCCCAAGCCCCATTGTCTCTCTTGTCATCCCATGCCTTGCCATATCATATCATAACGCCGTGAAAAGCTGGACCCTACAACTATAATGCAAGCCGTGTGTTTTTACTCTCCATACTAGTTCATGCTCATGAATGTTCGCACACATCCTCACCTCTTTTTTGGGGGTCGTCTCTGTGGAAAAGGCTTTCCTTCCGTCACTTTCTCAATTACGACATTTTCCTTATTTTCTGTGTCGTCCATATTATCGTGCCAAGACAAGCTATACGTAAGTTCACCTCAACTCATGTCATGTCGTCGTTTCATCCCGTTCTCCATTGGTCGGAAATGACTTTCTTTATGTATCCTTTTTTCTTTTATGACCCGCCCCCTCTCATTGTTCATGTCAATCTTATCTTGCCATCCCATGACGTGTCATTGGCCGTCTACCATATCATTCGGTAGTCCTATGTCATCATACCTTGCACATCATACCGTTATCTACAGTATCGCTTGTCATTTCTCCACCCCACACTGCTTTCAGCTCGCAAGGAGCATGACTCTCATCTGTTACCGTCAGAATGCCATTGCTGCATAGAGTCACGGTGGTGGCCGGTGTGTGACTTGTCAGGTGGGAGCCGGACCCGCTGCATGTGCTCTACCCCTCTCAAAAGCTCATCATGCCTCCCAACACGCCGGAATGCGAGGCCGCTGCGCACGCGGACCCCATGTTGTCGGGGAACGCGTGTGATACGGGGCAATCCCTGCTGCGCAAGTTTATGCACGCGGACATGAGGGACTCCGACCCCGACCTGTTCAACCTTTGGGAAAAGTTTCGAGTGCGACGTCGCTCACTCCTCTGCCTCGTTCACATGTCACAACGCATGTGGATTGCTGCGTCACTTCATTTTAGTTCGATGGTGTAATGTGTACGTTGGAACGAGGTTGGTGGTGTTGCTGATGCGGTTTTGTTGTTGTTCCGCGTAACAGTTTAATACGGATGAGATATATGAATTTATGTCGCTTCAACGGTTGGCGGGTGGGCCTTACAACTTTGAGGACGCGGCGTGCGAGTTCCTAAAGAGCGACACTCCTGTAAACTGGCGCTCCTGGGTCTCCATCAACGACTTTTGCAGCAGCTACGGCGAAAACTACGAGTGGCGGCCGGAGGAGCGCAAGTGCATTGCCACAAAGGATCGCAACTCGTGCATCCCGGGAATGTGAGGCCCTCCCCCTTCCACACACCCTTTTGTCCATCTTAGAAGCTGTGGAATGACGGCCGTCGCACTGTCGTCAACATATTCGTGCATGGCTACTAAATTTTCAATATTTTTTTAAGTGACGTGATTTCATAATTTACAAGATAAAATTAGGAATAATACTGAATTTTGTTAGTCATTCCTTTATAACCCTCGATGCCATGAGGAAAGCGCGTGTCTTGTAGTCCTTTATGATGCCGACCTCGATGACACGAAGGCATGCAGAGGGATCGTTACTTTGGCTGACTGCAGTATAAAATTCAGGTGGTGCGTTAATCTAAGTACTTTGAATTTGTGCAATAGCATTTAAGCACATAATGGTTTTTCGATTGCATATTTTGAGGTGTTTTTTATAATCTTTCGCCGTTTATATATGACGAAGAGCATTCATTTATGTTAATGAAGTTTGAGGTTATCAAATCTTTGACTTTGAATTAAGACCTGATGTCTCACCTATAACCCTAACTTTATACCTGAAACCCCGCAGTCGTTATTTTTCTTCAATATGTGGACCGACGGACGTAGACAATGCGTGCTTTCTAATCATTTTGCTGATCGGGAGATAGATTTTCGATTGAAAACGCCATCTAAGCGGTGACAGTGTCGTATTCACACATGACAGGGGAAAACATGTGTCATTGGAAGTTGAGTGACTGTTTTTAACATTTTTCAGGGATACATTCACTTTTGTTTGTATCGACGTCAGAGAATGCTGCGGATGAGAGGTGGCTGCTTATGTTTGTTTGGGTGTGTTTAGTTTGTTTGCATATGTATGTGTGTGCATGAGTGTGTGTGTACATGTATACGTGTGTGTGTGTGTGTGTGTGTGTGTGAGTGTGAGTGTGTGCTGATGGGAGAGGGTTGTGTGTGTGTTGCCTCAGGTACTTTGATGTAGCGAGTAACGACTGCAGGACATGCCCGCCGGGGGAGTTCACCAACAGCACCGGCCTGCTGCAGTGCATGCCCTGTCAGCCCGGCACCGCCTGCCGCTCCCCCGGCTGCACCAAGTGCGACCTCTGCCCCTCCGGCACCTACACCGACGAGCTCGCCGCGCAGCGCTGCCTCAGCTGCCCCGACAACACGCACACATACACGCTGGAGGGGGCGGATCGTCTGGAGCGTTGCGTGTGTCGAGAGGGTTTCTACCGTCGCGACGGCTCCCTCGGCGCTCAGTGCTACCCCTGCCCCGACAACGGCGTCTGCCTAGGCGGCTCGATGCCACCGCACCCTTCCTCCGGCTACTGGGGCGACTGGTCGCTAGTGGATACGTCGACGCCGGATAGTAAGCCCGCAGCGCAGGATATCAGCTCCCGTCTCTTCCACCGCTGCGCCAACCCCGCCAGCTGCAATGGCTGCTCGTCACGAAACCCGGTCGACGAGGTCGGCGCCGAGTTGGTCGTCGCGAACGCGGCATCGCAGGAACAGGAGGAGCATGCGTGTCGACTGGACCCGGAAACCATATGCGATTCGAAATACCAGGGCGTCATGTGTGCAGCTTGCTCGCAGGGTCACTTTTCGATCCAGGGGCAGTGCATGTCGTGCCCTCCCCTCGGCTGGCTGTTCACCCTCGCCGGAATCCTGCTCATCCTCTGTATTTGGTACCTTTTGAACCGAGTCGCGGCCGCCGAGTACGACGCCGTCGACCTCCTCCTCCTCTACTTTCAAAACGCCTCCACCGTATCCACCTTTACCCTGGGCTGGAGCCCGCTCCTGCTCACCGTCCCCTTCCTCGTCCTCGCCGTCGTCAACTTCGACGTGACCTACATGTCGTGGGATTGCCTCATCCCGATGCAGCACTCCCCCGTTCTCAGCTACGGCTTCGGCTTCGGCCTCCAGCTCGCGCTGCCGCTACTACTGGTAGCCGGCTACACCGCCAACTTCCTCATACACAAGCTCGCCCAACGCCTCGGCGGTGAGCAGCCTTTCCAAACCCACCGCTGTCGCTGTCACCGTCGTTTCTTTTCTTCCGGTTTCGTACTAACCCTAAACGCCCTGACAAATCCTCGCGCGTGGCCTCTTTGTCGGCACAGTCCCCACCAAGCGGAGCCTGGAGGAGGTACTGGACGACTCTATCGCCTCCGTCGGCGCCTTTGTCAACCTCGTGATCCACACCATCACGCTCAAGTGCCTGGAGCCGCTGATGTGCATTGAGATGCCGGGCAACACGTCCGTTCTCCGGGCAGGTGAGCTGCTTTCCGGGTTGGGGGTTTTAGGGTTCCAGCAAAGACCTGTATTTGAAGCGATGGGTCACTTGAACGCCTAAGATCCGCTTTTATTTGTTATTTCCGACGGATGTCCATCACGTGGTGGTGCCTGGTGCCCCGCAGGGCCGAGCATCCCGTGTTGGGAGGGCTCCCACATTGCCTTCGTCATCACTGGCGTCCTCGGCGGTCTGCTCTACACTGTTGGCTTCCCTGCGCTGTGCATGGCCGTCCTCCGCTCCGGCATCAAGCACAACCTTCTACGGTGAGCTTTGTCGATGAGATTGTATTATTTACTTACATTACATGCTCTACTGCGAGAAGAATGATGGAGTGTTAAGGATAGTAACGGGGCAGCCACTCCCATAAAGTTCGCCTGAACACCCCCAACGCCGCCTCATGCTCCTCGTCGGCGGTCTTCCGGTGTGGTTCGGGCTGATATGTAATGGTGAATGGCTGCCGTGCAGGTCGAATCGGTTCCAGCGGCGGTGGGGTTGGCTGTACTTGAGGTATGCCCGACACCGCCTGTGCGGCGTAGTTGCGGTATGTGCTTTGATTACAAATTAGCCAGCCACCGACGTAATGTGCGTCGCCCGCGTGCGCCGCAGGTACGAACGGGAGTGGTTTTATTGGGAGCTGCTCATTATGGCGCGGCGCTGTGCGCTCATCGTCGTCGCCGTACTCGCTGTCAACCTCGCCAGCATTCAGATTGTGCTGGGCGCGAGTGTTTGCGTAGCGGCAATGACAATGGTGCGGCTGACTGAGCTATTGATTTTCGTTCAATTTCACAGTTTTAATTGACTGTCCCATCTACAAGTACCATCAGTCTGCAGAATTGTTTTAATTTGCATCAACCCTAAGTAAATGTCGCTGCCATCTTAACTATTTTTTTACGCTTCTCTTTGATTGTAATCAATGAATATTATTGATTGATTGATTGTATTCGCTTATTGGATTGGTTTTTTAATTATTTTAGTTTTTCTCCCATTGAAGAGTACCTCTGCTTCTGTGACAACCATGAATGGTTATGCCACCTTTCTCTGCGCAGCACTTTTACGCTCGGCCCTTCATCGACGAGTCCCTCGACCGCCTGGAGATGATGTCACTGATCTCACTGATGATCCTCATCTTCATGGGTGTACTCTTCACGGACGACGCCGGGAGGCTTCGCTTTTCCGCCTGGGATGATGTCGCCAACGGTAGGCACATCATTCTCTGCCCAATCTTCAATTGCCATAGTCCCTAACTAGTGCGAAACCGTGCGACATACACTGGGGCACGTGGATGTTCTGGACCCCCAATGCCACTGCTACTATGTCACACTGTTCTGGATCCCCAATGTTCTTCAATAGTTCCTTCACAAACCGCCGTCATGATGTACGGTAGTGACTTCGTATGTTATTTGCTTAACAGGTGGTCAACCAACACATTCTAATGTCGTTCATTTTGTTAACTAGAAATAAGTAATTATTGGGCTTCTTTTATTTGCAGCCTCACGATTTTCTGTACCCCTCTTGTTTCCCGTAATATGTACGATAATCCGTATTTGTACTGGAGTACTTGTCTTCTCTTCGCACTACATTTTCGGACAACTATATATCGTTTGTCCGCAACTTTCTTTGTAGTTAATTTTCTTAGTAAACATTCACTACATATCATTTTTTTTTTGGGCAATTTGTGACCGTACCAATATTTAATTTTTTTGGTAAGCCATTCCGTGAAATTGTTTTCGTTGCTTTAGAGAGACAGAAGACAGACGCGCAGAGAGACAGAAAGACGAACCGACAGAGAGGCACACACACACACACACACACACACACAGACAAACTACTACGTCGCATGTGCCATGCGACTACTTATTGTAATCCACTGCCGCAATCTGACCTCTGCACTGATAGTAAACTTCAAGTCTGTTGCCAATCATATCAATATGCGTTTTTAATGCACGCAATCGATATATGACTCTGATATCGCCAAATAAAAAAAGTTTCCTTACGAAACTCCACAACAATGGGAATTAGTGTTGGCCACGCGGACGGAAAAGCGAAGAAACACTTAATTGTTTTCAAACAATGATTTCTAATTTTTTGTAATGATCCTGCATTGGAATGGATCACGGATCCATTGATTGAAAGATTTTAGCAAATCGATTTATTGTGGTCATTGTAAAAATATGGGTAGTGCCACGTGTAATAAATGTCAATGTGAAATAGATATCGCCGTCAACGATGAGATGGAATGCTTGATTACATATTGTTCGACCTTTACTTGTAAATTGTGAAACAGTGCGATGTAAAGTGTCAAACAAAGGAAAGAAGGGCTCTCGTCTCAAGTTTGTCCGTTTCTATGCTTTTCGTTTTTGTTTTTCCTCAGCGCTCCTACTCAGCATCCCCCTTCCCATGGGAAATAGTGTAGTACCCACCTCCCTGTCCCCACGTCCCACGACCTCTGTATTCAACCAGTCGCAACAAATTGAGCATATGTCCGCTGTGTTGTGACCCGCAGTCCTCACCATCCTGTCCATCCTTGGCTGCATCGGCCTCACTCTGAGGATGGTTTACGGCAACGTGCGCGAGCGTACCGCCATTCGCAAGGTGTCCCGCCGCATGCGGCGTGCGATCCAACACGTTTTTCACGTCGGCCCAGAAGAGCCCTCTGCTCCTTTTGTCAGCGGCAGGTTCAAGCTCAGTCTGTCCGGGGTGGTGAAGGCGGCCGTCTCAAGGAACGGGGAGGGGTCGAGCCTAACGGAGTTGGGCGAAGAGGCGTCTCGGCCCACCACAAGCAACGGCAGCGCCAGCGATAACGTTCGCGATGAGCTTGAGGCTGAGCCGTTGGAGATTCACGAGACGCTCGACGTGCGGCAAATCGAAAACTGGATGTCAAAATTAGAGATTGAGGTGCGCGCCTGCTGCCCTCGCCAACCTACCCACTCACCCTTTCAGAACTGGTACGCTCACACTCTGCCAATGCTATATAATTTGTTGACTCACGTAGCGATATAATAAGACGAACCCCCACAGCCGCGTATACCTCTAAAACGGGACGTCTAGTTTGGTCAGAGCTGAGTGTTTTGTCTATCATTTCTGTTGATTTCCGGGTTGATATGTTAGTTGTCCCACACCGTCTGCTGCTCAGCGACGAAGTTTGTATTGCTTCGCGTCAATTCTTCCTTTTTCCTTCCTTACGTTTATCTGATGTCGGTGAATCTCAACCGCTTCTATTGTAATCACGGATGAACAATTTTTTCTTCCGTATTCTGGAATAACTAGTTTCCTGGTTTTGTATTTTAAATCTGTGTGAAATGTATCCGACCTCTCATGATATATCTACTTCGCAAGAAAAGGGGGGGCACTACTCAAGGGAACAACCAATAGTCCGACCCTGGCAATCGACCAGTTCAGGTACGTGGCCGTGGCCGTGTGCGGTAAGACCGTAAGTGATTGGCACAGGTGACAATGGCGACGGTGTGGAGTGTAGACATAGAATGGTAGTGAGTCCCGCGTGTGTTTCGTTTGTTAAAAGCAATGACCATATGATTGCGACACTTGACGATCTCAACCCAGTCCTATTCTGCGCAAATACGGATGCTATCAGCTGCTGAGCGAAGAGCCTCGTCCTGGAATTGATTTGGGTTATAAAGAAGATATATGTAGCGCTGTGGCTCTGAACCAATACCCGATTTTTTTCTCTACACAGGGAGCGAAGAGGTCGTTGTTCCCGTCGCCCGGGTCTGCCATGCAACAGGCTAACCCGCCCGCTGCTATCACCAAACGCGCCCGTCGCAGCTCCACGATGATGTTCACTGACGGCATGAGTCGCGAGAGTCGCGAGGGGGTCGTCAACTTTTGGCTGGCAAACCATTGGATGGCGCCGCTCATGTCGGACAGCTCGCCCGTCAGTTGTTACAGCACGCGGGGGTACTCCAGCTTCTTCACCAACCTCATCGATCAAAATCCATACCTCATCGACCACCTCCTTTTTGCGACCGGGGGGGAGCTCACCGCAGCGAAGGTGAGCGCCTTGCCCCTCCTGGTATTTCTATCATAATGCAAGACGCCGTCTCTTATTTCCTCATCAAAAAATCGCTGAAATTCTCCGCTCTTCTGATCATCATTCGTCTTTTTGTGCCTTTACATTTTTAGGTTTTAGGGTTTTACGTAGCTCGGCGTAGTATGTAGCAACCGCACTGCTTTCTGACCCAGTGAGATAAGGGGGAAGCGCAGGATGGGGGAAATCACAACTGCAACCTAACACTGACTAATTTGCTTTGTATTTGGTGTTTTGGCGATAATTTAAGGATGCGATAATTCATAATTTCCTTCTCAATGTGTTGTGGTTTTCAATTATTTTTGTCAAACATTTGTTCAATTTTGGCTGACTCGTCAAATTTTAACATACATGTACGGGTACTGTAGTTATGTAGCAAGTAGCCTTCTGTCTGAACTAGGGTAGTTTTTAGGTCTTGTACCTCATCGGGGAGATGATGCCTCGACATGAATGTTACATTTGATTACAACGCAATCACAATGTACAATGTAAATTTGTTATGTTTGGCAACTGTGATTCATCAAATGCCATCTGAATGTGAAGCGCCTCGGCACACACACACACACAGTCCGCCATCAACGACCTACGGGAGGCGCAGGTCTACCACACCCTGCAGGGCCGCCTGGCGCAGATGGTGTCCGAGAAGGACCGCGGCGCCTTCCTCGCTTGGCTCCTCATCGCAGAAGAGTCCAAAGTTCGCGTTGTCCGGTGCGCAAAGGACGCCGAATGGATGCCCCATCATTCCAGTCCCAGTCTCATTACCTTCACACAGGACCCACGCGCCTGACAATCCCATCCCCTTGTTTTTTGTAATATAGGAACCTAATGGTGGACATTTGGCGCGCCAATCACAATGGACGCCATCCGTTGGAAAATTTGGCCGGCAATGAAGTCATGATGGATGCCACACCAACGTGAGCCCCCCTTTGCTGCATTCACCCCAATGCCACTCTCTGACTCCCGGGAAAACTTTGAAGGGTACTTAGGTTCTGCTGTTCGCAGGGATATGTTTTTTCTCTGTTATATTGATTGTGCGTGTAAACTGTCCTTGACGCGTTTGTTGTCTCCCGTTTGTTCCCGATGCAGCAGTGAGTTGGAGAAGAAGCGAACGATAGGCGACATCCTTTCGCGGGTGGTAGAGTTCCTGGCATCGCGTCACAAGGCGGCAGTGGTGCCTCAGCCCGACAATGAGGACGAGGTGGGTGCTGCTCCCGCCGCCCATTGTCTCCTGCCATGTGCGTTGCGCTAGCTTGCTTCTCGTATATATACCCTGAATGGTGCCCATCTGTGATGGCAGGAGGATGGGGTGGTGGGTGGTGATGAGGGTGCCAAGGTGCGTGACATTGGGCCATCGGAAGATAAAGATACTCTGGTGAGGGCGGTCCGTCCCTCGCCCTCGGCGCCCAACTCCATAAGGTCGATCGTTGACGGGAGTCGTATGGAGAACACGGGCGAGTCGCAGATTGCGCAGGCACGGAAGGTGGCGTGTCGGATGCAGCTCGCGCGCGTCGACGAGGACATGCGTCGGCTTGCGGAGGAGGGGGAGGAGATGGAGGCGATGCTGCTGTCTCAGCTGGAGACGGACCTCAGCTGAAGACCCTTTGTCCCTCTGACAACTTTGCTCGTGGGTACATGCGCATATGTACTGCGGCAGTCGAGACCCCCGCCTTTATCAATTTCCAGTAGTGTGTAATCCTAAATTATGTCTTTTGAGTATGGTACCCTTTCATCCATCATCACAAAAAAAATCCTGCAACGGACTGCTGTCTTTCATTCGACCATGCACATCTATTTGTTCAGTGCAATGATCCCCACTCCGCAAGGCCGCCCATAGGCTGAGGGTTGTTGCGCTGAGTGGTTACGGAACGGGTTTGGTGCGCATTTTTAGCATGACTTGTTAAAAATAAGCTTCTATTGAGCGTTAAAAGCCTAAATTCGTGCTTTGTCTTTTATGATTTTTGACTCAGTGATGGGTGGCAGCCTGCTGAACAAATAATCTCGATCAGTTTGATGTATTGATGGAACAATTTAGAGGTAGTCTGACTGTTTTATCTCGTCTCCTGTTCGATTGTATGTCATTGTAATCAAAATATTTATTATGTTATGGTTTGGTTTGATCGCTACCGTACACTGAATCATTGACATCAGTTAGCATTACTTACAATTCGTTTGATGTTGAAAACTCTAAATTCCAGAATGTTTGGGGACTAGAGAGCGACATACACACCAACACCGAGTTTTCAGAGTGCAGGCCTAGGCATCTGTGTGTATCTTGCTATTCGCCATATCCTCAAAACTTCCATCGCATGCCATGCGTTATTCCTCCCCAGTGTGGAACGTCGCTGAAATCCGTCCGGCAAATCTCAGTTTAGCGACGGCGCGACCTGCTCCTCCCCACCCGCCGCTGCCCCGGTTGGCAAGACGAGCTCCTCCCCCGCCCGCCGGAATCGTTGTTACTGTTATTTGGGGGCACTTCGGTTATTTTTACCCCACTGCTGTGACCACTACTTCTGCCGAGAGTGGCGTCGCAGATCATATTACCCCCGCCGCCCGTCAGAGTCATCTGTTGCATACCGCGCAGAACACTCCCCATGGCCGGCCGAGCCCCGGGCTGACTGACGATCTTAACCTCCAGCAGCTCCACCATCCTCGCAGTGAATTGCTTGAATGCCTTGTCCAGGTCCTCTTTCGACACGGACCCAGCGGGAAGGTGCTTGCAGTTGGGCTTTGTGGCCAAGCTGTCCAAAAGCGCTTTCGTGTATTCGTCCAGCCCAGCCGAGATCACAAAAAAATTAAAGTTTGGCACTCCCGGGCTCGCCAGGGCCTGACGTACTGTCTCCAGGGTATGTGTCCGTGACGCGTTGTCCCCGCCGTCTGTGAACACTGTCAGGAAGTACTGCATGTTGGGCGTTCGATTTGCATGATGGTACGTCCTGATGTTGTCCAGGCCGGTCCCAATGGCGTCGTAAAGGGAAGTTCTGCCGCCGCACGCCGCCGCTTTCTCCGCGTCCATCTTCATCCTTCCGGTTCTGATATCCTTGACGCGCAAGCGATGCACCACCCGTGTGACCGAGGTGTCGAAGTGGAACACGCTGACCTTGGTGGTATCCTTGATCTTTTCGGCCACCTTAAGCATTTTTATGCTCTGATCCATGACGTTCGATACGGCGCTCCCGGCCATCGACCCGGACGTGTCGATCATGAGCGACACGTACAGCGGCGCCACCTCCGTCTTCCTTGTATTCGTCAGCGCCACCCTCCTCGCGGTATCCTCCCCGTGAACGTGCATCAGGGTCTCGATTGCCACTTGAGACGAACCCTGCGAACAGTAGCACGTTCAGCACGTTTCTTAGATTCGTGCTCTTAGTTTCTTCATATAGCCATATGATGCTTTAGGTTTTACGTCGACGTTGAAAAGCACTAGGGCGTCGAGTGATAGTCTTTCGTTTCTATCGCAATTGCCTCGCGATACTAGTCGTCGGATGATAACGCGTGTAACACCAATTTAAAAAACAAGTCGTCACGGTAAAGATTGGTAAATTGGTGATGTGGATTGATACAGGACTGTGAACATGGGCAGCTGCTGATGCGTGTACCTAGATATCTTTAAAACACCGAGAAGAATATAAGCGGTGAACTGGAACAGAGGATGGAACTCACCGATGAGTTGTTTGTCAGGTTCCTCAACACACTCCCCGGACTCTGTGCCGGCACAGGCGAAGCGAAACCTCCAGGTCCAGCAGGCGCGGCCGACGAGCCGCGGGACTGTCCATGCCTTCCATTGGGGCCTCGGGACCGCCCTCGGGGCTGGTGTCCTTGAGCAGGCCCTTGCGAAGAGCCTCGAGCCGGTTTCGCGGCTACCTGTACTGGTTCACGCGAGTTTCCCCTGCTTTGCCTGCCGCGGCCGCCGCCGCTGGGTGGACCAGAGTAGGCGGAGTCGAATACGTTTTCGCCCGCGCTGGCACACATCTTGGCCTGATCCGCCGAAAGTCCACGGCATCGCCAGTACTCCACGTGGTGCGGGTTCAGCTGCTTGGAGCGAAGCTGGTCGATGGACTGCTGATCTAAAGCCATTTCCAAAATAGAACGACCTGCTGCGATGTGCGGGTGTACTTGTACTTTACGACTGTCAGTCTGTCACTGACCACTCGACCGGCTCAGCTCGGCTCGGCTCGGCTGGTTATCGTCGCCTGCTCTACCAGGACTGAGACTGTGGTGGGCAAAAGTATCGGTGAGCACAGTGGGAACAGTGCTTCTGTAAGCCGGAGTATCTGGCACAAGTAGGGCCGGAAGAGCGGGTGCAATGGGTCGTTGTAGAGTGTCTCTCGCCTTTTATGTATGTTCCCACTCCGGGCTTAGCATCCCACCTCAACCTTTATTAAGTACGTGGGATATAGGACTCAGCATTTCCTGCGTACAGTAATAGCATGTACAAGTGCGCCTGATGTACGCAAATGTACGGTACTTAGAAACGCGAGGTACTTTATTCAGTGTCTTCGGCAAAGCTTCCTGATCTTATTGGCCTTATTCTGTGCTGTTTCATCCCGCCAGGTTCGCGATGACAAAAAATATCATTCACCAAGTAGCGCGTAGCGCAGCACGGCACCAGCATTGTCTTGCCGTTTCCAGCTGTCGTAGAAGTAGTAGTTAATAGCCCAAGTAATGACTGCTGTAGAACTGTACAGTTTGTCATTATCTTACCTGGTAACTACTACTTGTACTTGTACTTCGAGCAACTCGCTGCTTATTATATTCACGCGACAATTAATGAATTGTACCCGTACTATTGGCCATGTCTGGAACTCTGGAATCTTCTTTGTCGTACAGTTCCATGGATGCTGAGCACAGCATAGCATCCAAGTTGTTGAAGGATCATCATGAAGGATTTTCGATTTGAGTAAGGTTTAAACAGACCGAGCGATAATTAAAAAACATTCTTACAAGAAAAAGCAGTGGAGGCCACCAAGCAAAAAAAAAATAGGAGAAAGGAGGAAAAAACCTAAGCCCGAGGAACAGGACCGAGCGATAATTCGTGTCCGAGGTTCTGCTTGTATGTGTGATTATGGGAGTGAATTCATGCAACGTATTTCTGCTGCTCTTCATGGCACTCTGGGTTCCTATCTCCGCGACGCTTTTCAGGAGGGCAGTGCTGACGCTGTGGCATGCCTTCCTGTTCCTCGGGCTTAAGTTTTGTCCTGTTTTCTTATTTTTGCTTGGTGGCCGCCACTGCTTTCTCCTGTAAGAAAATTCATTATTGTGGGAGTGTAGCTTTTTTTTTTTTTTTTTGCGCCCCCGCCCGGGATATGGGACTGACAGGGAACCCGCACCGGCACCCTCTACCGGCTGCGTTTTGCAATCATGACTGGCCTGGGAGCAGATGTTCGAAACAAATCTCAAACGGCGGAGTGAAGCCTTTATTCCAATTAAAAGAAGGTACGCGGCTCGCGAGCCATGTACCAAAAATATCATCAAGAGTCGACAAGTGCGAGCGCCGAGGCGCTGAATGATAGCTTTCAAAATAAGAGAGAGCAGTAGCGGCAGTTGCCGCTAATAACTAGTTTTCTCGGCTTGTTGCGTCAACTTCATCAAATTGTGTGGCATATCGGTAGGTAAAACTACCCGTGGCTAGACCTTACACTCCAAACCGGCACATTAACGAAGGAATACCGATACGGTACCATAAAGGGGTTGTACGCGCATGTAGCCCCGCCACCGCAGTGTAAATTGTAAAATTGTATCAGTATAGCTACGCCTACTACCCTCGTATTATGGCCAACGTCCCTTACATATGGAGAACGAGCTGCTAAATCGGACTATATGTACTAGTTGCCGTTACAATCTTTGTAACGGCAACGAAATTACTCATGTCTTTTGCATGAGTGGCGTCGAAGCATGGAGTAACCCATGTACCGGCCCACCAGCCTAGGCACGTAGAACAACTATCAAATCGATCCATCGGGGAATTAAGTGGCACTACTAGCGAGGTACTAAACTAGACTCTAGGGTTTTCATTCATTTGTAGGGTAGGTCTTCGTCATGCGCATGTGAAGACATGTAATCACCCCCGGGATGGGGGGTGGGGGGTGATTAGAGTGCCGAATCCGAACCCATGAGGCACATTGTGCTCGTTGCCATTATATTACAGATTGGCATCGCCCACAACTAGCGGTATGGAACTACATTTCATCCGTACGTTGTGCCAAGAAAACCGGTGTTTCTTTAGCTACGTTCCGTACCGAGGAAACCCTCGTGTGTTTGTCGGCTTGCTACGTCAATTTCACCAACTAGTGTGGCATGTCGGTAGGTAAACTACCCGAACAACAAGAGATCCTAACCGGGCTGGGATGTGAGGTCGGGTAAGTCGCGGGTGTAGTGGTGGAGAAGTGGGGGGGGGGGGGGGGGGGGCATTATGTGTTAGGAGAGTCCTCCAACTCGTCCTCCTCCGCAAGGGTGACGATCGCGCGTGTGACGGGTATAATGTGCCGGTGTTTTCCTTGTGTGAGTGGTCTGAGAGAGGCGAAGGAGTGGCGGGTAGGGCGCGGTAGGGCGCGACAGTAATTCGATCCGGCTTGTTTAAGGAGGTGAATATTCTCAAATTGCGTTGCTCAAGTCGGAGTGTCTTCCCGACTCGCCGCGCACAAAGTTAGAAACAAAATTCACTGCACGATCCCCAACGCGCATGCTAAACAGTCGTTGGAATTTTTTAGCCGTGAGTGGTTGGGGAGGGTGGGAGCGCCCACAAAAGGGCTTGTTGGTAGCCGGCAGCGGTCCATACGGAAGTGGTACAACCACGATGTCGCACGAAACACCTCGCACCGTTGAAAACTTAGACCCGACCGTCGCCCACACGACACCTATATTATAAATATGTTGTTACCGCCTCGTGTCCGGTCGTAACACAGATATAGGTCTACTACCCTTTATTCGACGCGCAGCAGGCGAGAGCCGTTTTTTACGAGTACAATCATGCAACAATACATTGCAAGATATTATACAATTACTCGTTACTAAATGCAATTCGTGCTTTTCCATTAGAAGGACGTAGATCGTGGGCACGTCGCTATTGCAACTTAGCAAGGGTATTGATGCGCACTGTACTACTAGTACCTCCCGGAACGTACATGTACGCACAATAAATCTAACTAGCTAGACGACGCGCCGGACGAGGTTCCCGATGCTAAACGAGGTTCCCAATGCTGGATGAGCCACGTCGCTAGTTTGTTGGCAACGGCCATGAAGCTCTAGTGCCTCGGGGATATGTGTATGATAAGCACTACATTTGTATGACCAATCATACACCAGAGTCACGTAAAAAACGGATCAGCCCTACGCGAGGAAAGGTCAGTACTTTGCCAAACTTTGGCAGCGTATACCTGAGGGTGTTCTCTGTTTAACTCCGTTGACTCAAAGCGGGAGGTGGTGCGGAAGCGGTTCAAACGTGCAATTTGCCGAGATGGCCGGTCGGCGACCCACCACCACCACCATGAGGAAGACCGTAACGACTGGAGCGCGCGTTTCCGCCCGTAGAGGCCCCCTTCAGCCCCTAAAAGATGGTGCACAACGGCAACAACGTGACCGAACCTACGGGACAGTCGGCGAGTCTATCGGTGAAGGCCTGTGGGTTGTAATTTGGGATGGCATGCCGCCGAAACACGAGTCGGCTCGCGCTCTACGCGTCGAACCCGACAACGCAGGCCATTTAGCCCCAACACCAACACAAACCAGCAACGCACAACGCGTTGCAGTGCGAATGCCCTTTCAGCCCCCCCGGCCAACGGTGCAAATTCCCGGTGCAGTTACGGAGAGTGCGTTACTGATACCAATTATTGCAGAGTCGGTAGTGAGTGATATCGGTACGCCGACTATCGAACCCACACTACCTATCGACCTTATGTCGTGGGGGTCCTCCGCTAACTCGGGCTCCAGAGACATATCGCCACCTACCGAGGCGGGGGAGATTCCCGGCAACACCAGCGAAGCCCTCGATATGGAGGGCGACTCGTCCGACGACGAGGGCGACCCCGCTCCATCCGACGATACCGCCAAGGACTCCCAAGGCGTCGAGGACGACGCGTGGGTCCCACCCGTACATGGCGTCACCGTCACATTACGTCAACCAAGGATAGTGGCGACGTGGACGGTGTTCCAACATGATGACGCTGTCGAGCACGACCCACATGCAGACACAACTGCGGTGCGTGCCGCTCAAATGGGAGGGCAGGTGGGGCTGAAGGACGGCTTACCTGTGACATACGGACGAGTTGATATCTTGAAGCTATGGCTCCGGCTCTACCCCAGGGACATGCACGCCGACCTACGGAAGCTCAACGATGCATGCTTAAGCAAGAGGGCGGACTTTAGGCAGGTTAGCCCAGTAGAGTTCGTCAAGTTTTGGGGTTTGATGGCAGCGGGAACCGTCTATGGGCAAAGGGGTAGAGATTTGTGGGAGAATAGCAACATGCTTGATGGAATAAGAGATCAACCACAATTTCAAAAATATATAGCATTCCACAGGTTCAAGACTATTCGTTCTCTTGTTAAATATTGCAAAGCAGAGATACAACAGATTGGGCTAGACCCGTGGGCATGGTTCCGGAATGGTGTGGACGACTTCAACCGGAACAGGAGGGATATTCTACACCAAGGGGTCTACCAAATGATGGATGAAAGCATGTCGGCTTATAAACCTCGCAAAGACAAGCTAGGCGGGCTACCCAACATAACCTACATTCACCGCAAGCCAAAGCCGTTTGGGACGGAGATGAAGACTATGTGCGACTGTGCAACCGGTGTTATGGTCTATATGGAGGTGCAAGAGGGGAAGAACGCCATGCGCGAAAAGAATATGCAACCGAACATGGAGTGTCTACCGCGTGTGTACTACGAATGGCGGAGGATGCAAGTGACGAGGGCATGACGCTATTGGGGGATGCTTGGTTCGGGTCTGTTAAGGTAAGAGAAGCATAACAAAATTTACATTTGTCATGTGCTATGTCCTTTCTATTGTGGGATAGGCACCGACCTTCAATATTCCACATGCAGGCCGCGGTGGCCCTTAGCAAGATGAAGCGCCACTTCACCGGAGTTGTCAAGACCTCGCACGCCCTCTCCCCCAAGGCTTTTCTTCAGGAATCCCTGTCTACGGCACCTGCAGGGAGCAGAGTTCACCTCAGCACTATTGTGGAAGGTGTTCAACTGGTGGCAAAAGGCTACAAGTACAACCGGCGCAAAGTTTTGGTTTTTATCTCCACTGTCGACACGGGCGGCATGGCCGACGGCAGCCCCTACATTCAACGGTGGGCGGACGACAACGGCAACATCGTTACCCGTGCTATCTCTCGCCCCCATGTAGTGTCCAACTACTTCGAGCGCAGTCCTCGGGTTGACAACCACAACCAGTCACGACGGCACGAGCTCGCGATGGAAGAGGCTTGGCTAACCCAAGACTGTTGGTTCCGACTAGCGACTGCCTTGGCCGGTATTTGCGTTACCGACTGCTGGAAACTAGTCAAGTTTCACGTCTCCGCTTCCCACCCCTACTCAGCCCTTACCATCAAGGACTTTGCTGAGATTTTAAGTAAGACCTAGGTCTACAACGATCACACTTTGCCGGTCCAACGTCGGGGAAGGACATTATCCGTACCTTTGGGCGAACCGAAACGAATCCTCCAAGACGAGCGCGTCCACATCCCCGGTAACTTTGGCCGCTCAGAAAAGGGCCGAAGCAAGCAAGCTCGCTGCCTCCGCTGCTACAGCGACGAGGGTGTCCTTCACTGGACGTCTTTCTACTGCGTGCAATGTGGGATTCCCCTATATATGCCCGGCTCCCGCCATAGCCACGACTGCTTCGAGCACCACATGCGACTAGACCCGGGCGCGCTTGGCAACATGAAGCTAGTCCGCACGGGATAAACACGCCCCACTGCTGCGCCCCCGCTATCTATTACCCTTCCCGCCTCCACTGTTGGGCGGGCGTGGTCATACCATACCGAAGGATAGGGATGGTCGCTCGCTATGGAGCGCGAAGTCGGTTGTGCGGACGAGATTGAGCTTAGGCGTGTCTACCGCTACTTAAGATATTCAGTAACTGTACATAGCGGTATTTAACATAAAAAAGTAATGATAATGAAAACGCGTGATCATACTATACAGGCCGGTGTATGATATATCATATCATACACATATCCCCGAGGCACTAGCACTTGGCACAAGGACCAAGCGAGATCATGTGCAAGCTAGCTAGGCGAGACCTACTCAAGCCTATTGCAATAGAGGGAGATGACATAACTATTTAAGAATTCCTTTCTTCGATTACAATATATTGTTAAACACTAAACCATCAAGCATCCTCTCATCTGTACCTCTATTTGCACTTCCACATGCAGTGACAGCAATAGCAAGCAGAGCATATTGGTGTGCGCAGTTCGCATTCAGAAGGCAAAATGCCACACTCGTTTCCGAGCTCATTGGCCAACGCATGCTTTCGTTGTTGCTTGATTCGTTCGACGCTGATTGATTAATTCGAGATATCTTATGTTGGACATGGTAATTACGTGCTGGTCTTACTACATGTCGGCGGTTCCAAAGCCTCGGGCATTAAGCTCGTTTCACATCCTGAACCTCGTACTAGTAAAACTTGGTTTCCTGTCGGTTTGATCTTACCTAACGAAGAGCATGTCGACGTTGCCGTTTGTGAATTGTTCGAGGAAACTGGCCTTACTTTGACTCCCGACGACTTAACGATGTTGAGTTGCGATCCGGTTCGAGTGTCGTTACATGAAGGGAAACACTAGCTTGTTTACGTCTTCTCGGCCTATGTTTCGCCAGTACCCTACGTGAGAGCCAACTTACGCACTCGTGCTAAGGTCATGCAAGTTGTTACTTTCCAGTCGACCATTGGTCTTTATGGTACTTATGTCGTTCCATAATCGATTGACATTGACGGTATTTTGCTTACGCCGACTAAAACTGAGATACTTCCTTCAATCATACGTAAATTTGAGCTACTCCACTTTGGCTACGTAGCTCAATGGGAGATTTTTCGACGCGTTGTGACTACCGATCAGTTACTCTATCACGGGGACAAGTCGTTACCGAGGCAGTTTCTTTTCTATTCTCATTTTTCAAGTGTCGACTCTGGTCATGTGTGGATGCTAATCATAGGTTACGTCAACATGCTATGTGGAGAGACGCCGACTGATTTACGCATGAGAGTTCCGGCCCCTACAACCAACTTTGTTGTATTGACCGTAACTATTACTGAGACGTATCGTGAAAGCTGCGATTAACGTCCCCTACCAATCAGGCCGTGACGCACGTGTACTTGAAGACATGCTCGAGGCACTCCCTCAACGCCTCGCCATGCTCGGGATTAACGCCGACTCGTGCAACAATGTTGTATGGATTACGACTCAGTTTTCTGGACCTCTGAACAACCGGTGGCTCAATCGTTAACATCATGCAGCTATTCCAGACTCTTTCGACTCTTTGGTGGACGAGATTCGCGAGACGCCCCTTCTACCTAACATCCGGGATGGTGTAGTTAACGCCCTACTTGGACTTACGCAAGAAAACCTGAGTTACGCCAACTACACTCAGCTCTTCAACGACTTTTACGAAGGTCCCGTCAACCTCTTAGGGATGATCTTACGTGCGTTCGATTCATCAGTGGGTTGGCTAATTTTCAACTTCTGACTCAAGCCAAGTCCCATCATTTGTAGTAAAACGGTTACACCTTACCCTTGGTGGAGCTGCAAAATTTTCTGAATGGCCTCGTAATTAATTCGCCACATTTGGGTCGTTCAAGGTCAGCACCTACTTAGTCAACTTCCCCTAGAGGAGGACAACCCACCAATAAGCGGCCTAGTGACGATCCTTTGGTCGAGGCGTCGTAACGTTGGCAACGAAGTGAAGGGTCGGGGTTTGGCCGAGGTCGTGGTCGTGGCAATGGACATGGAGGCCGTGGCCGAACTTCTCCAAACATTGGCGGAATTGACTTCAACGCCATCTCTAGAGCTTGAGCCCCGCAGGAGCGCGAACGACAACAAGAGGAGGGGCTTCGCTTCAAGTGCCACAAGAAGGGACACCGTCTCTACTAGTGCCCGGAGCTTAAAGGTAAGGAGGCAATGGACGCGCCATCTAAGCAGAAGTGATGGTGGCAAGGCTGCTCTTCCGACGAGTTGGAGCAGCCGGCTACATCTTCTTTACTTGTTTC
>JAPMLY010002260.1:0-56535 GCA_026401115.1 Tetraselmis chui | reverse complement strand
ACACACACCACCGCTACACCCTCCCCAATGACGCAAACACCTTCCTACCCCCCGACCAACACACTGGCAACCCCACCCCTACCCCATTCGGCACACGATGGATGGTCGACATATACCTCGTCGCCAACCCCCTCGCACTCTCCACCCTCCCACCACCCACAGCCATGACCGCACTTCACAACACTCTCGAATCTATCTACGACACTCACCTCCCCAACCCCATCATCACCCCCCACCTCCACATCTCTTTGACACCTACTCACCCCACTCAGCAGGTATATACCAACTCCCCCCAAACCCAACTCACCCTCTCACGTACCCCCTCCCGGAACGCGTGCATCTAACATACCCCCCAACCAGCGGTACCCTTGCTTGGAACTGGCAGGACTTTGTATACACAGACGGCTCGAAAAAAAGAAGCTCGTACCCCTCGGAGCAGCAGCTACCCACCCCGCCTCGGACACCAAAATCAAAATCATGGTGACCTCTACCCCTCCCTCACACACAATAAATCGCGCTGAATTAGTTGGCATAGATATAGGCCTCTAACTTGGCCGCACCCACCTCCTCACAGACAGTGCGTGCTCCCTCCGCCTCATACAAGGATACTTAAACTGCCCTTCCGCTTACAGACACAACATTCACCGCGACACCCTCTTATCCATCACACATACCCTTAAAACCCGCGGCGACGCAGGCATCCGTACACACCTCTGCAAAATCAAAGCCCACAGCCACTCCCTAGGTAACGACCTCGCAGACACCCTCGCCAACCTAGTCGCGGATGGTCACCCACCCGACACTACATACACCACAGGTTCAAAGGTCACGATAGGCCACTTGACCTGGCCATACACCCTCATTCCACAAACCCTAGGAGACCCCATACCCTACAAATACACCAACCTCAAAGCTGACGCACACACCTACAGCACCAAACACACACACACACACACACACACACACCTCTCTCGCAAACAACCAAACACGGTGCCCTCCTCGCCCGCGCCGCGAAGGACGGCGCCGATTTCTCTTACCACAAAAAACACTCAACCCTCACAAATATCCAGTTCACACACAAACAAGAATTCATGTGGGGAGTCCACAACACCCGCCTACTCACTCATAACCCCACCCTGCGCTGCCCCCTATGTGGCCAATTCACTAGCAACGGCCACATGGCCGGTAACTGCCCCACAATGTCTGGCCTAAGACAAGACCGACACAACATCGCGCTGCAACTCCTACTCTCCCTATTGGAGCGCCACAACGGAGGACGCTGGGAAACCATCAGTCCATCACCGCAGACTTCGGTAACAAACCCATAAAATCCTTTGCTTCCCCCTCTCCTGCCCACACTCCGCTTGATTGTCACCTACCCCACCCTACCCACATGCCCACCCGCCTTGTTCATGCTAACGAAGGTCTCTCACCCGACTCCCTAACCTCGTGTCCCGCCATCCTCCCACCTGAGATCCTCCCCCCCGCGCTACGACCCCCCGCACACAAACCCGACTTTATCCGCCTCCTCGAACCTCGGTTCGTTGGCCACACTAACGGTCGCCGCCGTTACGCATCCATAAAAAAGATTCAGATAGGGGAATGGAAGTACTGCACGGACAGCAACCTCTCCCACACAGCTCACCTCGTACGTGCCAAATACACACCCCTTGCAAACGCCATCCGCAGCCACTGGCCAGGCATAGTGGTTGACATCCTCCCCATCGTCATGAGCCGCACAGGTACACCGCACTCCTCCACCATCACGAGTCTCACCTCCCTACTCACCGCCCGCACCGACCCTCCTGATAAACTCGTCTCCAAAGCACGCCTCGACACGTCTCGCATCCTTGCACAACTCCACACGCATAGTGTCCAATGGCTGCATCACCTCCTACTCATATACCGCATCAAGTCCCGCACGACCTCCCGCCGCGCCTCCGCACATTGCCCCTTCGCACGACCCTAAATGCACGCAACCCTCGCCTCTTCTTGCACACCTCCCCGGGGGGGAGTAGAACCCCCGACCCCCATCGGAGAGGTAGGATTTAGGTGGTTAACGGTCTAGCCCTGACTTGTAAGTTCCCTGTATGGCATAGTTGGGAGGGCCCAGAGACAGCAGCCGACGCATCCGGCTTTTGGTGAAAACCGGCGCATACGGTACATGTTGTAAACAATTTCAATTTCAATTTCTGCGGCAAACACGTGGGCAGACAAGCTTTGCCGCCACCTCGACAACGACGACTGGCAACACGACCCCTCTATGTTCCACGAAAATGGACACACAATTCGGCCCGCACACAATCGACCGGTTTGCGTCGGCTCTCAACACGCTACTGCCCCGCTACAACGCGAACTGGCTAGACCCATCGTGCGAAGCCGTGGACGCCCTTCACCTCGCCGATGCGGCTTGGAAAGAAGAAAATAACTGGTGCAACCCGCCATGGCCCTTGCTACCCGACCTCGCCCAGAAACTACAGCAGAGCGGCGCAGCAGCCACGGTGGTCGCCCCCCGGTGGCAAGGAAAAGCGTGGCATCAAGCCCTTACCGAATTGGCGTGCCACGAGACGGTCCTGCCGGCCCGAGCTCACTTGTTCCGTCCCGTGCGGCGGCACGGACGCGGTACAGTCGGCAAGCCTCATTGGCCCGTCACTGTATTCCGGATTCCCTCCCGGCCAAGTTGTACCTCCGCCGGGGCGCTGTCAGTGCTACCCTGACCATGTTCAACACACGACACATCAGGCCAACAGTCCAAGCGTACCCTACCCGACCAGCAAAGGTCCGCTACAAGGTGGAGGTGGCAGGCTGCAACAACCCTTGGGCCGCCTCGATGCGCCCCTACATGCAACGCCTACTGGGCACTGACAGCCTTGGAGTTAAAACGCTCGACTTATTGACCGCCGCTTGGGCGAAAAGCACGTCCGACATGTACAACATCGCAATCAAACCTTACTTCCAGTTCTGCGAGGAGCAAGGCTTACCGCCGCTAGCCGCAACAGCCGCTACCATGGCCCGCTACATTGCATGGATCGGAGAACGTGGCGCCATTAAGGCTACTAGTCTACAGCCTTACCTTTCAGCCGTGAACGGGTTTTTCAAAGACCACGGCGCGGAACCAGTCGCACAAGGCGATTTGGTCGCCAAGGTCCGGCGGGGTCTCGCAGCGTCCCAAGTTTCCCTCCAGCCCAGCCGCACACGCATGTACCTCCCAACCCGGATTCTTGTATCATCGCTACGCATGGCCAAGGACCTCCGCACACAACTGACAGACACGTGAACTCAGGCTCAAACGGACCTCATTCTGTTGTTCAAAGCGTGTCTAGCGACGGTGCTACTGGCCGCATTTTTTGGTCGCGGTGGAGCGGGAGTTGAGTGCCGGTATGGAGACCTGTTGTGTACTCCAACCGGCGGAATCCTCCTCTACCACGGAACGAGAAAAGGTCAACGGGGTACTTCCACGGAGCGGAAACTCCTATGTGAACTACCGGCCTCGGCTCATCCGGACATCGCGGAACTACTACAGTACTTCGACGCTGCCCGTACCAAATTCTCCGCCGGAAAGATACCGGACAGACGATGGGCCATTACTCTACGCGAACCTACGACAAACTGGACTGCGGACACTCTGACAGCTTGGCTACAACGAGTACTTCGTGCAGTCCACGAACAACCTCCGGACGGTTTCGCGTGGACTTCGCACTCCCTACGAAAGGGTGCAGCTACTGCTGCGTACAATATCGGTACCCCAATGCAGAAGATCAAGTTCTTCGGCGGTTGGGCACGAGAGTCGGACGTAGTCCTCGACTACATCGACCCTACAGTGCTCCCGTGCCCGGGAGCTTGGCAACTCTTTGGGTGGATGAACCCTTGCGGCCCCCCACCCAACGTTACACGCCAATCGGCGACAGATGGCATAAGTGAGCCCCAACACAGCTTAAATGGTCATATTGGTAATATAGAGGTTTGAATTACGGGGCTAAATTACGAAGTAACCGGCGTTACCTCCGTTACAAGCGTTACCTCCGACGCTACATCTCCCTAACGGTTCAAGCGCCCACGCGCGCACGGACAGTAAAAATGTCCGCACACTATATAACACACCACCGGCGATTGTGTGTCCACCTTCTGCCTTTTGCGAGAGCTATCGCTCACGCAAACCCACCCACCCGATTCCCTCTCACATTGCGTGTAGGGTGGCCCAAGGGCCACCATTTCCAAATTCTGTAAGTGATCCACATCTTTGGCATAAGCGAGCCCCAACACAGCTTAAATTGATATACGGTATTTGTATGGTACCAGAACGTACATGTAGCAAATGAAACGCCGGTTATTATATATTCTTGGCACAGCGGATAAAAATCAAATTCTTACAAGAAAAATCAGTGGAGGCCACCAAGATAAAAGAAGAAATGAGGAAAAAACGTAAGCCCGAGGAACATGAAGGCATGCCACAGCGTCAGGACTGCCCTCATGCAAAGCATCGCGGAGATAGTAACACAAATAACCATGAAAAGCAACAGAAAGACGTTGCATGAATTCACGTCGCACATCCCCCAAAAATAAACGGAAGAAGTTCGACGAACGAAATGTTGCATACGGACATAACTGTATGAGCGCAAAGAGCGATAGTCAACAGCACCCATGCTAGGGAAGCGACGAGCTGCCACCAAATAGCCAAGCTATAAACCAACTCAGCCGCCATAGGCGCCAACCGGCCCCCATCCTCCATAGCAAAGGGATGATAGTCATGGATCAACTGAACCGAAGCATGCCAAGCAAAGCATAAGTGCGAAGGTCCGCATCAAGTTCTCCATGCTGAGCTCCCAATGCAAACCTGCCTGGGAGTGGGAGACGAGCACCTATACGATGGACATTGGTGTTCGTGCGAGCACTTCTAACCGTCACATCAACAACAAGATGATGGAGTGGAGCCATGAAGTTAAACCAAACCACATCCGAGAACGATCTCGAGAAGCTCCCGACCGAATACAGCGGACCTCTAACCGCAAGTCCCGCCCCTTAGTAGCCCCCGCTTCAAGCATGAACTCGTCAAGCACGTGGACAATCTGGTCGTGGAGTTGAATGACATACCAAGAGCACGGGCACCGGGGGATGTGGTCCATAAGCATAGGAGATGTGGAGCGCACACCCGACATACATGCGCCCGATACCGTCGACGAAGATCCGGACCCACGAGACTCTGAGGGAGCCATATTGCACCGAGGGCACTTTCGATTATGAGAGGCGCGATCCACAGTGAAGCCAAGCACCCGGTGAGCTGCCATCGTTTAGCATTCTGATGGCACCTTGAAACCCGTACCCAAAATCACCCTCATATTGTCCGGTGGGGAACGTATGCAAAACGCCAAGAGGTCAAGGTAGGCTCGGGCACGAAGAATGCGCGAAATGCCCCGTTGAATGTGGCCCCCGGAATCTCCCAAGCGAGTGAGAGCATCGGGAGTCGGAAGTAGTAGGCAAGTCAATTGCGTAGCGGGCGCCACCGCATTGTTAAGCGGAGATACCACCAACTCGACATCGGGCCCATCACGATCGGAATGGTCTCGATTTATTGTGTTAGTCAACACCACGAGATCCTATTCCGAAAACCCGCCCGTAGTGGAGATCGTATCATACGAACTGCGCAATCGGACCGACCACGGTAAAGTATAAGTGGTAACATAGCGGTCACCACCCTTAACGGCCCCCGCGTCCGCCACCTATTTCAACTCTTCCGCCCCGACCTCTCGCAGCACACGTTCGAAGAGGAGGTCTACCACTTCCTCACTCGCCTAGGTTCCCGTTCAGAAATCCACTCACCCACACCCGCCACCACCACCCGTAATAGATGGGCCACTAGAGAAGACCTCCTCACAGCTCTACACCACACATTCCACATCCAAACAGAACTCTACTCCGACCCCCTCAATAAATCCCTTCACTCCCACACCTACCACTCCCTATACCCCGAGGACATAGTCTTCTCGTCTAGCGGCAGCAATGCCCCGCACACATGGCAAGGCACCAACATCGCCAACCCCGAATACGACCACGAATGCATGCGCCGCGCCATGGAACACGCAATCACCAGCGCACACCTCACAGCCTCTCACACACCCAGCGCAACCATCCTCATACTCCCCCGATGGGAACACACACCCTACCGCCACTCCAAATACATCGACTCCCCATACACACACCACCGCTACACCCTTCCCAACGACGCAAACACCTTCCTACCCCCCGACCAACACACAGGCATACCCACTCCTACCCCATTCGGCACACGCTGGATGGTCGACATATACCTCGTCGCAAACCCCCACGCACTCTCCACCCTACCCTCACACGCAGCCATGACCGCTCTCCACAACACATTCGAGTCCATCTACGACACTCACCTCCCCAATCCCATCATCAACATCCCTCCTCCTCACCTATTCGACACCTACTCAACTCACTCAACAGGCATCTACCACCTCCCCCCAAACCCAACTCACCCCATCACTTATCTTCTCCCGGAACGCATGCGACTAAGATACCCCCCCCCCCCACCAGAGGCACTCTTGCATGGAACTGGCAGGACTTTGTATACACAGACGGCTCGAAAAAAGGAGGCTCCTCACCCCTAGGAGCAGCCGCCACCCACCCCGCCTCGGACACCCGCATAAAAATCCTGGTGACCTCTACCCCTCCCTCGCTCACAATCAATCGCGCTGAATTAGCTGGCATAGACATAGGCCTCCAACTAGGCCGCACCCACCTCCTTACAGACAGTGCATGCTCCCTCCGCCTCATACAAGGCTACTTAAACTGCCCATCCGCTTACCGCCACAACATACACCGCGACACACTCCTCTTCATCACACACACCCTCAAAACCCGCTGCAACGCACGCATCCGTACACACCTCGGCAAAATTAAAGCACACAACCACTCCCTAGGTAACGACCTCGCAGACACCCTCGCCAACCAAGTCGCGGATGGCCACCCACCCGACACTACATACACCACAGGTTCAGAAGTGTCGATAGGCCACTTGACCTGGCCATACACCCTCATTCCACAAATACATACCCTACAAATACACCAACCTCAAAGCTGACGCCCACACCTACACACCAAACACACACACACCCCTTTCGCAAACATCCAAACACGGTGCCCTCCTCGCCCGCGCCGCGGAGGACGGCGCCGACTTCTTTTTCCACAGAAAACACACAAGACTCACAAATATCCAATTCACCCACAAGCAAGAATTCATGTGGGGAGTCCACAACACCCGCCTCCTCGCACACAACCCCACCCTGCGCTGCCCCATGTGTGGCCAATTCACAAGCAATGGCCACATGGCCGGTAACTGCCCCACAATGTCTGGCCTAAGACAGGACCGACACAACAACGCGCTGCAACTCCTACTCTCCCTCTTGGAACGCCACAACGGAGGACGTTAGGACACCATCTGTGCAGACTTCGGTAACAAACCCATCAAATCATTTACATCCCCCACGCCCACCCACACCCCTCTTGACTGCCACCCCCCTCACCCCACCCACATGCCCACCCGCCTTATTGCCGCTAACGAAGGTCTCTCGCCCGACTCCCTAACCTCGTGCCCCGCCATCCTCCCCCTTGAGATTCTCCCCCCTGCGCTACAACCCCCGGCGCATAAACCCGATTTCACCCGCCTCCTCGAACCACGATTCGTTGGTCACACAAACGGTCGCCACCGATATACTCATCAATTAAAAAAAATCAGATAGGGGAGTGGAAGTACTGCTTAGACCACAACCTATCCCATACAACCCATTTGATTCGGACCAAATACACATCCCTCGCAAATGCCATCCGCAACCACTGGCAAGGTACCGAGGTCGACATCCTCCCCATCGTCATGAGCCGCACGGGTACACCGCACTCATCCACCATCGCAAGTCTCACCTCCCTACTTACCGCCCGCACTGACCCCCCAGACAAACCCATCTCCAAAGCACGACTTGACACGTCTCGCATCCTTGTACAAGTCCACACGCATACTGTCCAATGGCTACATCATCTCCTACTCATCTACCGCATCAAATCCCGCACTTCCTCTCGCCGCGCCTCCACACACTGCACCTTCGCACGCCCGTGAATGCACGCCGCCCCCAATCCGCATTGCACACTCTACGGGGGGGAGTAAAACCCCCGAAAGTCCATGGAGAGGTTGGATTTAGGTGGTTAACGGTCTAGCCCTGACTTGTAAGTTCCATGTATGGCATAGTTGGGAGGGCCCAGAGACAGCAACCGGCGCGTACGGTATTTGGTGTAAACCGGCGCATACGGTACATGTTGTAAACAATTTTAATTTCAATTTCTGTTGTGGAACCACTCGCCCTCTAGCAGGACGAGCGGCATCTGGGGCCCATTCTCCTGAATCGTTTCCTAGTGGAAGGAATGTAGAGTGGATGATTGGAAAGATGTTCTTCTTACAATTCTACCGATAAGACGGTAACCCGAGTGACTCCCTGGCAAATGTGCCGGTCGCTAAATTTATAGGCGTCCGGTCGAAGGTACCACAAAGCCACCAATTCCAATTTGGTGTGATGTGCTGCTTCTAATCTAAACTATTAAATAATACGATAGAGTGTTACCTACTCGCAGCACAGCGACACGATAGAAGTCTCTAGAGACTTCACTTCTAGCTAATTCTAGAACCGGTGCGGGTATAATTATTTGTCATATTAGTAATACAGAGGTTTGAATTACATGGCTAAATTACGAAGTAACCGGCGTTACCTCCGTCACATGCGTTACCTCCGACGCTACATCTCCCTAACGGTTCAAGCGCCCACGCGCGCACGGACAGTAAAATGTCCGCACCCTATATAACACACCAGCGGCGATTGTGTGTCCACCTTCTGCCTTTTGCGAGAGCTATCGCTCACGCAAACGGCATCGTGGCTCTTGCTAGCCACGCAAGGTGTTGATCACTTGAGTCTCCTGCACGACGCACGAAAACACACTCCTTCAGTACAAATGGCAGACCGCCTGGTATTGCCTACTGACCTCTACGTTGCGCCCGGTGACGCGCCGGAACAGCAGCCAGACCAGCTGCAATTGCTAACACAAATTGTTTAGCAGTTAGCAACCCAGGTCGCAACTCTATCCGTCGCAACCGCATCAACAAAACACACTACTTCAGCCATCCCCACAGCCGACTCCGACAACGCTACGGGTGGACGACTCGAGCTCGACGCTCTACCAGCTGAAAGTAAAACCACCCCTCTAGAGTACATCGACCCTAGAGAGTGGTCAGAGTTCGCGTCCCGTACGTTCGCGGACTGCCTACCCCCATCTGGCACAACAGTCCCGTGCTTGTGGAACCCTCGACACGACGAGGCCGACAAATTTTTTACGGACAACGCGAGAATTTCCTCCCGCGACGAGTATCGACACCTGTTGTGCTATGGTGTGTTTACGGCCGCCGTTAACGCGGCACTCGAAACTGCTATGGAAACGCTTCGCTCGGTCACCTCTACCCCCGACGAAACAACCTACGCCTACTCCCTCGTCGACGCAGCGCTACGTACTAATCAAGCAGTGGCCTCAGCGGGGGAAGCGCGACTCACCTACATCAGACGCTTCAAGGCCAAGAAGATTCTCACCGGAGAAGAACGCGTCGCGGAGTGTCTCGTCTACTCACGGTGCTTCGACACTGTCGCCTCCGACCGTGGAGGCAACGTCGTCGACGGACTCGTGGCAGCCCTGGAGGACAAACGACTCGAAGTTAGCATCACAGCAGCTGCAAAAACGCAAGCAACTGCCCAGTTCAAGGCCGACAAGCCTAGACCAGAAAAACCGGACAGGCCGAACGATAAGCCGGACAAACCGGACAAAACCAAGGCCAAGCCAAAGGACCGCACGAGCGGCCGCCCCCTCCCCCCTACCGACAAGGCACACAAGAAGACCGAGGCCGACAAGGAGGAATGACGGGGTGACCCGCCGCGCCGATTCCTGCAACCCAGATTCAAACTACATGCGTCATCGCGTGCGGCGAAACTGGCAAGCCTGGAAAGATATCGGCGCGAGCGGACAAGTCTTACGGTGGATCCGGGAGGGCGTTACTATTCCCTTCCTAAACAACCGACCCCCACCCCCGTTCAACCAAGGCACCTCACTGCTGGACGCTACCCCCGAGCATCTCACCTTTGTCGAGGCCGAGCTCGCGCGCTTCGTGGAGACGGGAGCCTGGGAACGCACCACCTGCAGCAAGTACGTATCAAGACTCTTCTTAGTCGCCAAGCCCGGCAACAATCAGTGGCGATTTATCGTCGACCTACGACACCTGAACAACTTATGCGTCAGAAAGCGACTACGGATGGAGTCTTTGCTAGGCGTTCGTCATCTGACTCGAAAGGGCGACTACATGTTCTCGTTCGACCTAAAAGACGGGTTCTACGCGCTGGGCATCGTGCCAGAGCAGCGCGACTATCTAACCGTAAACGTTCGAGGCCAGCTGTACCGACTAGCTGGCCTCCCGATGGGCTGGTCGCTCAGCCCTTACCACTTCTGCGCGTTTACGGACACATTCGCACGACACCTCCGACAACCAGACCCCGGTGGGTTTACGACACAGCACGGGAAGCCTACACAACCCGACAGCGACAGTCCGAGCAAGCGCTTCCTGCGACACACGCGGTGGCGCGGAGCCAAAATCTTACCTTATGTGGACGACTTCCTCCTCTTCGCCGCCACTCGTGCTCTCGCTCTCTCGCTCCGGCAGCGCGTCGACCGCCTCCTCACCAGCCTCGGCCTTCTCCGCCACCCCTCCAAGGGTTTTTGGGAGCAGACGCAATACGGCCACCACCTGGGCATCGACATCGACACAGCTACAGGTTACTTCTTCGCCCCGGTGGAAAAGCTTCAGAAGCTCGCAAGACAAGCTCGTCACCTACTGCAACGTGCAACCCGAAACTGCAGATGGCTACCTGTCAAGGAACTGCAGTCATTCGCGGGTCATGCGCAGTACCTTTTTCTTGCGATTCCGGCGGCAAGATTCTTCCTCCGCGAACTGCACTCCGTACTAGGCGACAAATGGGGAGGCCGCGTCCGCCTCTCTCCGCAGCTCAGTCGAGATCTACAGTGGTGGACACAAGTACCCAGCCACGCCAACGGCAAGAACATACACCGCCCGGTCGAGTCAGCGTACATCCACTGCAACAGTTCGGGGTATGGTTGGGGGGCAGTCCTGAACGGCAGACTCGAAGCGCGCGGCTTCTGGGGAATACATGACGAAAAGCAGCACATTACCTGGAAAGAACTGAAGGTGGTCCGTCTGGCCGTCCTCAGCTTCTTGCCACACCTGGCTGGCCGCAACGTCCTCCTCCACGAAGACAACCAGGCGGTCTGCCACGTCCTGACCGGCCTGACGTTCCGCTCCCCGGAGATGATGAACGAATTACGCCGGTTGTGGTACCTGTTGGACACCAACAACATCAACATCAGGCCCAGATACATCTGTTCTGCGGCAAACACGTGGGCAGACAAGCTCAGCCGACACCTCGACAACGACGATTGGCAACTCGACCCCGCTGTGTTCCACGAAAATGGACACACACTTCGGCCCGCACACAATCGACCGGTTTGCGTCGGCTCTCAACACGCTACTGCCCCGCTACAACGCGAACTGGCTAGACCCATCGTGCGAAGCCGTGGACGCCCTTCACCTCGCCGATGCGAATTGGAAAGCAGAAAACAACTGGTGCAACCCGCCATGGCCCCTGCTACCCGACCTCGCCCAAAAACTACAGCAGAGCGGCGCAGCAGCCACGGTGGTCGCCCCCCGGTGGCAAGGAAAAGCGTGGCATCAAGCCCTTACCGAATTGGCGTGCCACGAGACGGTCCTTCCGGCCCGAGCTCACTTGTTCCGTCCCGGGCGGCGGCACGGACGCGGTACAGTCGGCAAGCCTCATTGGCCCGTCACTGTATTCCGGATTCCCTCCCGGCATGGTTGTACCTCCGCCGGGGTGCTGTCAGTGCTACCCTGGCCATGTTCAACACACGGCACATCAGGCCAACAGTCCAAGCGTACCCTACCCGACCAGCAAAGGTCCGCTACCAGGTGGAGGTGGCAGGCTGCAACAACCCATGGGCCGCCTCGATGCGCCCCTACATGCAACGCCTACTGGGCACTGACAGCCTTGGAGCAAAAACGCTCGACTTACTGACCGCCGCTTGGGCGAAAAGCACGTCCGACACGTACAACAGCGCAATCAAGCCTTACTTCCAGTTCTGCGAGGAGCAGGGCCTACTGCCGCTAGCCGCAACAACTGCTACCATGGCCCGCTACATTGCATGGATCGGAGAACGTGGCGCCATTAAGGCTACTAGTCTACAGCCTTACCTTTCAGCCGTGAACGGGTTTTTCAAAGACCACGGCGCGGAACCAGTCGCACAAGGCGATTTGGTCGCCAAGGTCCGGCGGGGTCTCGCAGCGTCCCAAGTTTCCCTCCAGCCCAGCCGCACACGCCTGTACCTCCCAGCCCGGATTCTTGTATCATCGCTACGCATGGCCAAGGACCTCCGCACACAACTGACAGACACGTGGAATCAGACTCAAGCAGACCTCATTCTGCTGTTCCGAGCGTGTCTAGCGACGGTGCTACTGGCCGCATTTTTTTGTCGAGGTGGAGCGGCAGTTGAGTGCCGGTATGGAGACCTGTTGTGTACTCCGACCGGCGGAATCCTCCTATACCACGGAACGAGAAAAGGTCAACGGGGTACTTCCACGGAGCGGAAACTCCTATGTGAACTACCGGCCTCGGCTCATCCGGACATCGCGGAACTACTACAGTACTTCGACGCTGCCCGTACCAAGTTCTCCGCCGGAAAGATACCGGACAGACGATGGGCCATTAGTATACGCGAACCTACGACAAACTGGACTGCGGAGACTCTGACAGCTTGGCTACAACGCGTACTTCGTGCAGTACACGAACAACCTCCGGACGGTTTCGCGTGGACTTCGCATTCCCTCCGAAAGGGTGCAGCTACTGCTGCGTACAATATCGGTACCCCAATGCAGAAGATCAAGTTCTTCGGCGGCTGGGCACGAGAGTCGGACGTAGTCCTCGACTACATCGACCCAACAGTGCTCCCGTGCCCGGGAGCTTGGCAACTCTTTGGGTGGATGACCCCTGGCGGCCCCCCACCCAACGTTACACGCCAATCGGCGACAGATGGCATAAGTGAGCCCCAACACAGCTTAAATGGTCATATTAGTAATATAGAGGTTTGAATTACAGGGCTAAATTACGAAGTAACCGGCGTTACCTCCGTTACAAGCGTTACCTCCGACGCTACATCTCCCTAACGGTTCAAGCGCCCAAGCGCGCACGGACAGTAAAATGTCCGCACCCTATATAACACACCAGCAGCGATTGTGTGTCCACCTTCTGCCTTTTGCGAGAGCTATCGCTCACGCAAACCCACCCACCCGATTCCCTCTCACATTGCGTGTAGGGTGGCCCAAGGGCCACCAAATCCAAATTCTGCAAGTGATCCACATCTCTGGCATAAGTGAGCCCCAACACAGCTTAAATCATCATTCCAGGCTTCCGGTACTGGTACTAAATATTCGATTGTACAATAAATCTAATATGACGAGCTCGCTCCTTTCGTCGCTATGCTCGTCATGCGACCCTTTATCGCTATGTACAATTTCTAACATTGTCATAGTCCTGTATCTAAAGATACGTAGCTGCTATTTTGAGGAAATACCGCTATTAATGACAAGTATCAGCAGATATTACTCGCTAATACTGTAATCTTCCAGCGTCATCGTCGTAGACTATGACAATTTCAATGGCAACATTCATTAGCTCCTGTCGGATGAGACCGTACATAGGACCTAGCGACTCGGACTCGTAATCAATAATTAGGTTGGCGAGGGTCGCAATGAATGAGGCATAGTTAGCAAGTTCGGCGTCGAGCTCGAGGGACGGTATATTAAGCCCGCTAAACTCCGCGGGGAGGAAACGTTTCATACAAGTATAAATCTGCAACTGCAGATTTTCGTACGGGGTACCGTATACGATTTTTTTTTCGCGACATCCACGAATCCGCACATTTAAACACTGGTGTTTCATATAAATATGTACCCACATATCGAAAAGATCTGCGGATTTGATTGTGCGGACGCCTCGGGCGAAAGATCCGCACATTTGAAAAGTACTTTAAGATAGTATTCGGTATCGTTACGCGCTCCATGCAACAGCTCCCTTCCCGCAGCGAAACAACGAGGCGCAACACAACCGCGCAGCAGCGGGGCAGTTCGGTCGATGACACCCTTCGAACTTCAAACGAGTGCGAGCGCTCGCCAAAAACATCCTCACGCGCGCCATCAATAGTCAAGAGCATGTAATAGACCGAGTAAGTCGACGTTTGCGGGTACCGGTGAAGGATCGGGAGTCCGAGCATGACCACGCGGAAGACGAGAGCGGTTGTGAAAGGTCTCACGAAGCGACATACTATCCAAGAAGTGCACGGAGAGATGTGCATAAAAGGAAGGCACTGGCGGTGTGTGCGACGTACGGTGTGTGCACAAATAGGTGAGGAAGGCGGCGTTGAGGAGCTGGTCAAAGCCGGCTCAATTGGAACGCCGATAAGGATATCGCATGGTTTTGCGCGGCCATCGCTCCAAAAAGTTGCACTTGCAGCGTACCCGCGTACCCGGTACCGCGATGGCTAGCCCAAAGAAGCTTGAAGTGCGCGGGCATGGCGGCGTCATGGCATGGTTACGGGAGGCAGCGTTGCGTGTGTAATCTATATTTGTAACGGTTGCAACATGTACATGTATCTGCGGCTGCGGAAATACATGAAACGCGCCTTTTGAGTACCTCATTTCCGGCTTCGGAAGAACCTAAATTTACAGTTTACTGCACCTTTAGTATTTGTACGACTGTCTGCGGGAACGGCTACGGATTTCTATAAAACGTGGTCTTATGATGGTTGAATAGTGGAAGCGGTAGCGACCATGGTTGCGCTACACTCTTAACTGAGGGGGGGGGTGCAGCGACTGCGGACTGCCGTTTGAAAACTGCATGGGGGGGTGCAGTAGAGATGAAACAACCCATGGCTGCAATTTCAAAGGACATTGTATTTTTCAGATCTGAAACATCGTATGCCATGCTGATGCTGTGGCATGCCTTCCTGTTCCTTGTGCTTAGGATTTCTCCTCCTTCCTTGTTTCTGCTTGGTGGTCTCCGCTTCTTTTTCTTGTACAAATACTAATTGCAAAACGAGTTTGGCGTGAATTTGGCCGTACTCGTGCTTATCCTGCATGAACCCATCCCCAAGAAATCTAACCACCGCTTTCACATGTACCATCCAAGTAGGGCGTAAATTATTAATATAGAATATAGATTTCTAAATTGCTTAAATTTCTTCTTAATATTTTTTCTTAATATTTCAAAACTATACTTCAAACCCCAAAGAGGGGGATATTGCAGGCATGAAGTAACTGCAGTCTCACACTGCAACCCACTTGCAGCCCCCTGACTGCAGGCTGCAGGTTGCACTTCATTTGCCGCAGTCTAGAGTGCACCCATGCAACATGCGAAATTGTAGTGCAGCCTGCAGACCCCTAATCTCGATTGCACCCCAACCCCGGTAGCGACCGCAAAATGTGACGAGTGCAATCATATAACAATACATTGCCGGACCTTGTACATGCACTCGTTACTAACTTGATCCATACTTTTCCATCCGAAGGACGTGCAACGTGGGTACGTCACTAATGCAATTTAAAGGGTGATGATGCGTATTGTAATGCCAATACCTCCCGGTGCGTACATGTACGCACATTTGATCTAACTAGCTAGACGACCCGCTGGTCTAATTTCCCGAGATAGGCAAGCCGTGTCGCTAGTTTGTCTTGACCGTTACGATAACCCTAGCACATGGCACGAGAACCAACCGAGAGCAGGTGCAAGCTAGTTAGGCATGAGCTATTTTAGCCTGCTGCAGTAAAGGGAGGTGACACAACCTCCGCCGGGACTATAAGTGCAACTATGACAATCTTCATCGCGCGACAAATTAGACAAGCCCTACATAGCACACCTAGTCGAATTGCTCTAGCTCTTTGCCCCTTGAAGATTGCCGGATGCAACAACCCATGGGCCGACTCGATGCGTCCATACATGCACCGGGTATTAGGGACACACCCCCTCGGAGCGAAGAAAATCAAACTACTAAGAGCGGCTTGGGCCCGGAGCACGTCCGAGACATATGGGACCGCAATAAATCCACGTTTCTAGTTTTGCAAATAGCAGCCAAGGTATACCGCCACTCGCAGCTACAACAATAGCAACCATCGCCCGCTCCATTGCACGGATCGGAGAACGGGCCACCATCAACGCGGAAAGTCTACAATAATATGTTTTCGCCGGGAACGGTTTTTTTAGGGACCACGGCACCGAGCCACTCGTACAAGGCGACTTAGTAGTGAATATTAGGCGAGGCCTAGCAGCTTCTCATGTCTCCCTCCAACCCAGCAAAAAGTGCATGTACTTCCTAGCCCGTATTATGGTGTCATCGCTACCCATCGCCACCGATCTACGAACTATGCTTACGGAGACATGTACTCATCGTCGGTGATAAAACATTATGATCTTCACGGCGTGTCTAGCGCCATTTCGAGTTTTTTGTCGCGGTGGAGTAGGAGTGGAGTGCCGGTCACGTGGCCTTTTGTGTACACCAACCGGTGGAATCCTCCTATATCACAGAACAAGAAAAATTCAACGCGGTCCTTCCACGGAGCGCAAATGTGGGCAATCTTGGACATTGCACACCAAACCATCGCCGACTTACTCATATACTTTGACACCGCACGTACAAAATTTTCATCAAATGCGCTTCTAGACAAAAGATGCGCGATTAGTCATCGCGAACCCACTTCGCATTGGAAAGCGAACACCCTCACAATTTGGCTTAAATTGGTACCACGCGCAAGTCGTGAACAACCCCCGGCAAGTTTTGCGTGGACTTCCTATTTATTACGGCAGGGAGCCGCGACAAAAACGAACGGTACAACGATACACAATACCAAGTTCTTCGGGGGACGGGGGTTAGGCACGAGAATCATCGACTTCATCGAACCAACGGTACTCCCGAGCCCCGGACGTTGGCAATTGTTTGGTTAGATGGCCCATGGCGGAGCCCCCGCCATCGCCACACGCCAGTCGGCGAAAGATGGCGGGATAAATGAGTCCTAACACAACTTAAATAGTCATATTGGTAATATAAAATATAAACGTTTGAATTGTATGGCTATAAATACGCGGTAACATACGTAAACTCCGATGGTACGGCTCCCCTAACAGTTCAGGCGCGCACATGCGAACGGACAATAAAATATTCGCACCCTATATATAACGCTTGAGCAACGATTGTGTGTCCACCTCCTGCCTTTTGCGAGAGCTACGACTCACGAAAACCCACCCACCCGATTCCCTCTAAGTTGCATTGCATGTAGGGTGGCAATACCAAATTCTGAAATACCAAGTTTTGTAAGCGATCCACATCTTTGGCGTAATGGAGCCCAAACACATCTTAAATTTGGCGTTTCAGGATTTGGCGTGTCGGCATTATATGTTTTGGCATTATTTGCTAGCATTATTTAACTGCTCTTCATGGTACTATGGGTTCCTATCTCCGCAACGCTTTGCAAGAGAGCAACGCTGATGCTTTGGCATGCCTTCCTGTTCCTCGGGCTTAGGATTTTCCTCCTTTCTTCTTTTTGCTTGTAAGAATGCTTTGGTTTTTGATAATGTATGCTCCCGGCTAGGCGACCCTCGACTAAGGTACGGTCCTCGTGCAATGGTACGTTGTACATAGCACCATATATATTTATAAAGAATTGTAACGTCGTGGCAACGCCCGACTATTCTCGCCCCCATTGTAATTTAAACCTCTATAATTTCAATATGACCATTTACAAAGCAGGGGGAGGCTCCGTTTGCCATGTTGTCGCCATTGGGCGGGTTGTTTGTCGTCGGTTGTCCACCCCACGGTGTTAGCCGCCGAAGAGGAACCACTGTGATCGTCCTGCAAGGACGGTCGGGTCGATGTAGTCAAGGACTTCGTTTGACTCCGTTCATCAATCGCCGAAATAATTCATCCTTTGTAGCGTAACGCGAATGTTGTAGGCGGCTGTCGCTGCCCCTTTATGTAAGGAGTGCGAGGTCCAGCTGAAACCTTCTAGGGGGCGCTCGCGCATCGCCGCAGTGGCCTCATTGATCCATTCATAGAGTGTGTCAGCTGTCCATCTTCCGTTAATTTCCGAGGCGTCGATCGCCCAGCGAGCTGTCGGGTACTTTTTTCGTGAGAGCGTGTGTCAAATAGAGTCGAAGAACAATAACATTTGAATCTCCTCGGTGTGCACCGTGGGTGGCAGGTGACATAGTAGTTTGCAATCCGTGGACACTTCGCGTTGGCCCTTTCATGTACGGTGGTATAAGCGAATTCCGTCGTCCTCGGAGGCGACGAAGTCATGTGTTAAGCAGTCGAAGCCCGAGCCCCCGCGACTAAACAACAAGTAGAGTAGTGTCGCGGCCGTACATGTTCGTAGGAGCCGTACTTTCTCTCATGCTGGGCTGGCTTGGAGCGCCGCACGCGTAGAAGCCTCTGTGAGCTGGATGCGTAGGGTCTGGGCCATACGTAAGGCTTTGACAATGATGGAGGCTTTGAGGTGTACCCGTACATGCGTGTCGTCAATCGCGACATGTGAAGCGGCTAGTCCTTTTCTTACCTTAGCGACTAGGTCGCCGAGGGCAAATGCTTCGAGTCCGTGGTCCTTGAAGAAGCAGTTGAATGCCGACATGTAAGGTTGAAGACTCGAGGCCTTAATGGTGCCGAGATGCGCTAGCCACGCAACGTAGCGTGCCATGTGTGCCCGTGCAGCAACGAGTGGCGCGAGGCGGTGTTCCTCACAGAAGTCGAAGTACCGACGGATAGTATTGCCGAACGTTGTTGCTGCGCTAGGTGCCCATGTTGCGGACAATAGGGCTAGGGTCGTCGCGCCGAGTGCGTTAGAACCAAAACAATTTGTCATGTACGGTTTCATCGTTTCGATCCACGGGTTGGTGTTGGCTGTGACCGTAACCTTGTGCTTGGGTTGTGTTTGACGGCCACCATGTTGGTTTGGTATTCTTGGTTCGCGGTGTAGTCCCGTAAAATGTGCTTACGTAGCACTCACAGCTTCTCGTCTTAGGTAAAGCCACGCCGGAAGGGAACCCGGAATAATGTGACTGCCTAGTGAGGATTGCCTATTGTACCGCGTAGCGCCCTAAGCCCGGGTTGGAACAAGTGGCGACGGGAAGCGACGATCAGTTCGTCGTAAGCCATCTCGGTAAGCGCATGGTGCCATAATTTTCCTGTCCAGCGTGGGGCGACTATTGTAGCCGATGCGCAGCTTTTTCGTAGTTTTTGGACGAGGTTGGGTGGTAGGGGCCATGGAGGGTTGCGCATGTTGTTTCCTCGGCGCCGGGTTTTCGTCTGGGAGGTGGAGTGCGTCCACCGCTTCGCACGTTGGGTCCTTCCATCCCGCGTTGTAGCGGGGTAGTAGGGTGTTGAGTGCCGAAGCGAAACGGTCGATCGAGTGCCAACCCGACCGCATGTCGAGTTCCGCAAATAGTAAAGGGTAGTCTCCAGTCGTCGCTGTCGAGGTTTCGACTGAGCTTGTCGGCCCAGACGTTTGCTGGTGATATGATGTAGCGTGCCTTGATGTTAAGCTGTTCGTGTCGAGTAAGCACCACAATCGTCGCAGCTCTTCCATCATGACATGTGATCGCGAGGTCAGACCTATCAGAATGTGACAGACTTCCTAGTTGTCCTCGTGCAGGAGGACGTTGCGGCCGGCCAATTGCGGTAGGAAACTCTCGAGAGCGTAACGGACGGCCTTCAACTCTTTCCATGTAATGTGATAATGTTCGTCTTCTTTGCTCTAGAATCCTCGAGCCTCGAGGTACTCGTTCAGTACCGCGCCCCATCCATAACCGGAGTTGTCCGTGTGTAGGTACGCGGTCTCGACGGGTTTGTGAATGGGCATGCCGTTGGATTGTATGGGTACCTTTATCCACCATTGCTGATCGCGTCGTAGCTTGGGGGCTAAACGGACGAGGCCTCCCCATTTCTCGCCGACGACGGAGTGCAGTTCTCAAAGGAATAATCTGGCCGCCAAAATTGCCAAGAAAAGGTATTGTGCCTTGCATGCGAGTGATTGAAGGTCCTTGACGGGGATCCATCGCGCATTCCAAGTAGCGTTCCAATGAGGTGTATGGCATGTTGCGCGATCTTGGTAAGTTTTGCGTTGGTGCGTAGAAGTATCTTGACGCTGTGTTGATATCGATATTCATGTGGTGTCTGACTTGCGATGGAGTCCAAAAACCTTTGGAGGGGTGGCGGAGGAGACAGAGCCGGTCGAGTAGCTGGGCTAGGCGGTGGCGTAAGGTGAGCGCCTACTCCTCTGTCGAGGCAAATAGCAGAAATTCGTTGAGTAGGGTAGGATCCGGGCGCCTCGCCAACGGGTTCGTCTGAGATAGGTCTTCGTGCAACTTTTCTTCAGCGCGATACGTTGTTCATGGTCCGGGGCGGGCAAGAAGTTTACGAAAGTCATCGTCATCCTGCAGAAATAGAAGGGGGATAGGGACCACCCCATGGGTAGCCCGGCGAGTTTGTAGAGCTGTCCGCGTACGTTTACGGTGAAGTAGTCTCGGTTCGCTGGGTAGATGTTGAACATGTAGTCCCCCTTTCGGGTTAGGTGTCTGACTCCCAGTAGCGTCTCCATCTTTAGTCGCTTTCGCACGCAGTACTTGTTGAGTGGGCGGAGGTCACAGATTAGCCGCCACTGGTTTACGCCCGGTTTGTGCACTATGAAGAGTCTGGAAACGTAGTCGTTGCAGGTAGAGGACTCCCATGCTCCGGCTTGTACGAAGCGCGCTAACTCGCGGTTGACGAATTCTAGTTGGGCAAGGGTAGCGTCATGCAACGATACTCCTTGAGTCGTGGGGGTGGGCGGTTGTTTTTGAACGGTATCGATACTCCCTCCCGGATTCTCGCGCCGGTTTTCTCTTACTCGCGCCAGATCCGTCGCACGCGATGTCGCATGTAGTCGGAGGCGGGGTTGCAGGAATCGGCGCGGCGGTGCACACCATCCGCCCTTTGCTTCGGGCTCGGGCTTCTTGTGTTGGCGTGTCTTGTCCTTACTCGCGCTTCTCGCGTTTTTCCTTGTCTTGGAGGTCCTTGTCCTTGAGGTTCTTGTCCGGCCTCGCGGTAGGTCTGTCGGGATTACCTCCGGCGCCCTTGCCGAGCGTCGGCTGCTTAACGGTTTAAGCGGTTTGAGCTTTCGCGGCCGCGTGGAGACTAACTTCGATCCGCTTGTCTTCCAGGGCTGCGAGGAGTGCGTCGACGCCATTGGTGCTCCGGTCGGCAACATGTATGTCGAAGAAGCGGGAGTAAACCAGGCGTTCAACGACTCGCTCCTCTCCCGTAAGGGCGTTCTTGCCCTTGGAGCGGCGAATATAGTAAGTTGCAACTCGACGGCTTGCGTGACAGCCTTGTGTGTCCGAACGGCTGCGTCGAGGATATCGCATGCGTACGCTCGTTCCGCTCCGGTAGCGGTTGTCGAACGAATCGTTGCCATAGCTATTTCGAGCGCCGCGTTTGCGGCCGCACAACAAACGCCATAGCACGCTAGGTGTCGATATTCGTCGCGGGAGGAAATTCATTTTTCTTCTGTTAGGAACTTGTTTGTGTCGTCGCGTCGAGGCGTCCACATGCCCGGTATATATGCGCTGACAAGTGGTAAAATGTTGTTGAACGCTCGTGGGAGTAAGTCGATCCAGTCGCGCGGGTCGATGTACGCGGTCTTGGTCGAATTTGCCGACTCGTCCACGCTCCCACCCTTATAAATTGCGTCGGCATGTAATGGCGGCGTGTACTATTATGCAGCTTGTTAGGGGCCGTTGGTTTCGTCTAGTCGCCGTCTACCTTCAAGAGCAACTTGTTAACAAGATTGTACAAGTTTCCAAACTGCGGTGCAGATGGTGGCGCTCTGATGGCTCCGTTGTCGTCCCATGTTCGGTACGGGTGTGTACCGGTAGATTGTCTGCCATAGTTGCCGTGGGAAGTGATCGATAGTAGCTTCACCGTGTGGTAGTAGAGATCTTTAACCTTGCTAGACTGCTATAGTCTAGATGCCGTTGCGTGAGCTGTGCTCGCGCAAAGGCAGAAGGTAGGGGTCATATAGGGGTATGTAGGGTCATATATGCGTAAGGTAGGGTCATATATGTGCGTTTTTACCACTGTGCCATGCGTAATCTAGCGGTTAAAATTTGTAACGTCGTGGCAACGCCCGACCATTCTCGCCCCCAGTGTAATTCAAATCATCTCATCTTTCGCGGATGGTGGCTAAGTTCATCTAAGAACCGGCCTTAAACGGTGTACAGGTAAGAGACAAGCAGGGAGGGAAACCCTAACTACCCGGCACAGTAATTCAAACCTCTATAATTTCAATATTGCAGATGACGTGCTATAGGACAAGTGATTGTACCCGTATATTTACATCTGAGTGCATCATGTATGTGTTAAATATGTGTTAAATATGTGTTAAATATGAGTGGTGATACTACGAAATGGCGACAGCATCAGCGGTCGGTGACTCTGCGCAGTAGAGATGGGCGGTGGCGAACAAATAATAGCAATTTAGCGCTAATCATAGCGATAATGAAAATGACGGAGGCAGATCCTGCAGATTTGTGCGGCGCTCCCGCGCACGGGGAAAAACCTCCGATAAAACGGGGTTTTGCCTCTCATTCAGCAAGTTTCCATATTGTACGTAGCAGAGGGGTAGCGGTGTGTACAGTATATACACTGTCCGTTATTTTGACGTACAGTGTATAGCTACACTGTCTCAAGTCCTAGACAGTGTATACACTGTCTAAAATATTGCGAGACAGTGTATACAATGTACACAAAAAGGCGTACAGTGTATATACCGTCTCAAGTGCTAGACAGTATATACATTGTACGTATGATGTATACACTGTCGCAGTTTACACTTGGGGTTTATATATGTACCGCCGCCATCAATAATAGTACACAGTTAAGGTACCCGTACCTGTATACATCATTTTATTTATTTCTAAGGCGCACGCAAGGCAGCGACAGCTGCTGCTGCGCGTGTTTCACGATGTGACGTGTGAGGTACTGCTGACGCGCGTTCAAGGCGTCGAGTAAGCACCAGTAAGCCATTATCACAGTGATAACAAAGCCGACGATTTTGAAGAAGCGCAAGCTAGCCTTTAGCCCCGGCCAAAATGGCACGTGGAGAGGAATGGGAAGTACTATGGTGCTCCGAGGGCTTCCAGGAGGCTCGGGACAGGTGCGTTTAGAATTTTAGTCGACTGATGCCGAGTCAGAAGCAACGTCACAGCTTCATGCCACACAGCAAAGCTGTGCCATACCAGTAACCACGAAAGAAGCTCAATTTGGGACAGCCTGCAATGACGAACTAGAAAACATTTGAATTCGATTAACGAATTCCCAACAACGGTGCGTGTGGATGATTTGTAGGCTGCGGAAGAGGCTGCCTGACTGGTGTCGCTTCAGACTAGCCGACCCAAGGCAACCCCTTGAAGCGCAAGTGTCGAACGCGGCTGTTCTTGTGCCAGCAGCCGCGCGTATTACCCGCGATGTAATTGAATCTGCAAAGAATCTCCGCGTCATCATTCAACCAGCTGCAGGTGAGCGCTTGTGCGTTGAGAAGCTTATTCGTCGACCATTTCCTGCCTATTAATTTATCATGCTTGGGGGGGAAATACTGGAAGAAGAATGATAAAGCACAGACAAAACCGGCGGAATAAGGAGCCCCGTTAAACGATTTTTTTGGAGAAAATTATCTCGATCATTTGAGGTTTTTTTACCTGCACTGCATCTTCAGGATATGAGCTGATCGACGTTGACGAGTGCGGAGCGCGAAATATCCCAGTTTGCGTTGGACGAGGTATGACACAGCTCGGTGTTTTGTGTAGGAAGCGTACCTATATGACAGTGCCGGTCGGGGAAGCAAAATTTTACACGTTTAGTTTTGTCGTGAGATACCGACTTGGCTTGCCATTCTGTAATACTATCATATCGGCACGACGGTGACGGACCTGATGAGACGACTATTTTTTTCCTGTTGGCGATACTCCTCCTGCCCTCGTTTCTTGCCTACAGGTAGGACTGAATTTCACTTCTTGTATGTATAGTGGGTGTGCTTGGTGAAATGTTCTTGCGATGGGCCACCGATGTGGCATTATTAAATGATATTATTACTGTGCAGGAGTCAGCGCACAGAGCGTCGCGGAGGCAACGCTTTGTGCAATGATGATCATGGCGAAACGCATCCACGCACAGATGCAAGATTTCCAAAATAGTATTTCAGGGGCAACAGTTGGCATCCAGCTGGCAGGAAAACGACTGGGAATAATTGGTATGGGCACCATTGGTAAGGCACCGGACATCTGATTTACTGACGGTAATAGTGCAATCACTGCGCAGTGTATGTACTTGTCAACACTCATTTTCCTCAATAACAGCTCCATCAAATTCAAAACTCCATCGTCGATTACTCGCAGCTTCGACCCTCTAATCGAGACTTGGTAGAAATGACGGCGAGAGCTGAAAACTTTAGAACACGTTGTGCTCTCCTCGCTGCCATTCGCTATTGCTTAGACAGCTAGCAGTAATGTCGTATGTAGTACGATTACATGTTCATCGCTCTCACACGGCGTTGCTCAGTGAAATGCGAGTAGCTCTCATATAGGCTGAAGGGTTGTGGTGCGCGCGACGGGAAAAATCACAGGTCGTGCCTTGGCAAACATTGCTACCGGTCTATCTATGAAGGTCACAAGCACAAGTTCGGGCAGCACTCGAGCGGACCTGGAATACCTGCTACGGGCTAGTGACTTTATCAGCATAAACTGTCCGCTCTCGGCGTCCACACGGGGGCTGATCGGGTGCGCAAAATACCCACATTAGCTTCATCGTCTTTACTATCATATATCCGAATTAAACCGAATGTCGCTCGTGCATGCATGTCCTGCCTAAACTGCTAATGATTTCATGGCACTGTGCAACTTTGCTCGTTGCTGGGTTCATCAGACACACGGAGCTCTCCCTCATGAAGCCCGGCGCCTATATTGTCAATTTTGCTCGTGCCCCAATCATCGACCGGGAGGTAAGGAATGCTCCTGCCTTTGCTTGTAGTCAGGACGTGGCTTTTTCGGAGAGCTTCGAAGCGTCCTCATGCACCGGATGGAACGTGTTCCTTATTGACGCTTTGAATAATAGCATCCCCCTGGAAATGCCTACAGGCTCTCATCGATAAATTGGAGGAGGGTGAACTTTCTGGAGTTGCTTTGGATGTGCATTGGGATGAGGTGGGTCTGTTTGCCGGGCAAAAGCTTTGTGTCGACTAGGTAATCTATTATAACGTTGTTCACTGCAAATACATACCTCCTGTGGGTACACAACTGACTTTGTTGCGCTGCCCTCGGTGATTGACATTTGGCTTTACCAGCCAGTGTGGGATCCCAGTTCCAAGCCATACACCCATCCGCTCGTGCTCGCGCTACCACATTGCGGTTTCTCAACGGAGGACGTTTACGATGACATGGTCTCGCTTGTCGTCCAAAACATTTGCGCCTGCAAAAAGGGCAGCGCCCTGCTGAATCAAATTTGAGAACAGAGGCCAACGATGACATGCATTGACAAATCACAACGCGTCTCTAAATCATCCACTGTCGCATGCATATAAAGGTGACATAGAGGCAGTGTCTCTTCACATGCACGCCGTGCTTAATTTACTTCAATGCACTGCTCCCTCATATCCTGAACGAAAGTTATTACAGCCCCCACAACGGCCAGACAATGCAAGTCCTCTAGAAGGGGCTCACTGAAAATAATGATTGTTCGTATCCTGTACTTACGACCGCCATGGCGCGGAACCACAGCAAAACCGGCTCCGCGGTGTACGTGAGGTGCCGCTGAAACTGATGAATAATGCCAAATTCGCGTAGCATACGGTGACGACGTCTAGCAAACAGGTCAGAGTCATGCTTTTTATTTCGTCATGTGCCCTGTCCCTGCTGCATTGCTGCCCTGCCGCAGCTAATTTTCCTCTTCCGTCACACCTCCCTCGACAAAGGTTCCTAAACTGCGTACCAAAGTATCATTGGTACATCCCATAGTACATGTTATCCTGGTCCATTGGCATCAGACCACTCGCATGTTGCTGCATCCCCATAATCCCATTCGGGTTCGCCAGCCCTTGCATCTGTTGCTGCATCAGCATCTGCACCTCCGTCGCCATTGGCACGCCTTGCCCAACCTGCTGCGCTAACAAGAGCGCCTGCAGCAGCCCTTGTTGCTGTTGCAGAATGCCATGCTGCTGGCACATCATCATCTGCTGCGCAACCGACATCATGTTCGGCAGATGTGAGTTGACCAGTGGCGCAGTCGGCTGCATAGCTCCCATATCAAGCATCACGTCACCCCCCGCCACCGGGCTCGGCCCGAGCCCCGTCGTCACGACCGGGCTCACGCCAGAGGAAGCGATATTGACGTTACGTCCCCAGGCGCACTTGAGAGTCTGCAGAAAAAGTACTCACACTCATTGAACAGCTACTGACGAGGATCCGCGGGTGCCTATCAGAAGATAAAAGGTTCGGCGGCCCACCTTTCCTCCAAGCACCTTGCCGGTCATTCCACAAATAGCGCCCACTGCGGCCTCGTGCGTCTGATAGCGCACAAATGCGTACCCACCCTTCCGGTGCTGCTTTAGCTCCAGGATGTTGCCAAAGGCTGGAAAATAGCAGCATCACCCCCCGTCAGTATCCATACATAATACGGAAATGCATGAGAAACAGAAACAAATGCAGCAGAATTCAACCCAGAGCAAGGAAAGGTATCAAACCGCTAAAGTGCCGCCTCAGCTCTGTATCAGTGACCTCCGGTGACAAGCAGCCCACGTAGACATTGGTGTTGGTAGGATCGGTCTTGTTCACTTCATTAGCGTCCTGAGTCGAGGTGGCATCCTGAGAAATGAACGTCCCCAGGCGGGCCGAGCGATCAGCCAGAGGGAAACGGCGAGGGCAGGACTGGAAGAGCGTGGCTCGCGAAACAGGTGAATGGCGTACCTGTTTGTGCTGCGCCCACCCAACCCTAATGTTTCGGCCCCCGAGAGACTCGCCATTCATTTGGTTCAGGGCTGCCTCTGCGGCCGACTGAGACTGGAAGGACACGAAGCCGTAACCCTTCGACCGGCCTGTTTGGTGGTCCCACATCACGCGCGCCTCACTGCCAAAAATAAAACATTTAGTTACTGAGCCGCATAGTAATCGCAAATCGCGATTCAGTCAGCAAAACGATTGAGGCGACCTTCGCCGAGCAATCGGAAAACCGCAGTCGACACGAAGAACATCTAACGGCAGTCATATCATTCACAAAGTGGAAAAGGGGCCGTACACGCAGTCCGGTGAAATTTTAGCGAAAGCGGCAAAAAGGACTTGGTCGGTGACATCGTTGCTCAGGTCGCCCACAAAGACGTGCGACTGGCCGCTAGGGTCGTCTCGGTGGTTGCTCTGAAAGGCCCAGTTGAGCCGGATCTCTTGGCCGTACAGATGCGCGTTATGGATGGACGCCAGCGCTCTCTCCGCACTACCATGGTCCGCTAGCTTTACAAAGCCGTACCCGGCGCTCAGACCACTCTGCTTGTCCTTAATAATCTTAACCTCAGTGACGGGTACTAAAGCGGAAAACACGTCCTTCAGGATGGACTCGTTAATGAAGGGGTGTAGGTTGCCGACGTATCTGAGCATTGGCAACCAGCGAAGCAATCACCAGATATCAGAAAAATAAATAGTTTCAAAAAAGAACAGCAGTCACGCCACAGTTAGTACTGGTTCACCCAGAGGTGTCGCAGACCCCGGAGTTTTTAAGCACGAAGAGTTGGGCAAAGGCAGATACATGTCCAGGGCGTCATGACACGGGTAAAAGGCCGAACCGGAATTAATTTTCCGAATGAGGCGGCTTTATTTTGAGTATAAAATAAAATCTCAGGTGAACTATTGCAGCACTGATATTTCGCTATCAACCGCAGCAAGTTGAGGCGGGACGTACAGCGTGCGGCAGGTAGAGGGATCGAACTGCGCAGGTAGTTTTCGCTCCGGATCGGGATTTTCAGTTTTCTGAGGTGGGGGAAGGGGAAGTGGCGTCGGGGTGGCCACCAACGGGTGCCGTTGGGTGGAACGGCCGAAAGCCATCGTTGCGTTGACCACGACGTGTTGTTCCGCAGCTGTGCCATCGCTCAGTTGGCCCCCTCCTTTGAAAACACCGCCCTGCGGCACTCTCTCGACTCCTCCAGTCATATACATGTCTTCGTCACGAACATGGTCTTTGGTGGCTATCTGAGCAGGAGCTGAGGAGGAGGCCGAGGAGCAGGGCGACGGGGCCGCTTCTTCGCCGGTCGAGTCGTCAACCCTGAAAGTACTCGTACCAACGAACGGTTGCTCCGCTTCGTTCATCTCCACGTCCGCTCTTGCAAGCGCTGGCTCCTTTGGTGGCTTCGAGGTCACATCCTGATAAATTTCCGTGGGAACTGAGCCGACTGCGCCTTTTTCAGTCCCCACCCTACCGGTTGCACCGTCGATAACGGGCGAGCCTGATGTGGTTGTAAACTTGCTCGTATTGGACTTCCGTTCGGGGGTTGTGTAGCATTCCGTCTGAACAGCCATGACCCCTACACCGCGAGTGCAAACACAACGCCACTCCTCGACCTCCGTTGTGACGGTCAAGTTTACCTTTGTATCATAAGCTAATTAGAGGCAGAAATGGCGGCACGCACTCTCGCTCCTGTGTCTGTTCTCTGTGTCCTGGCCGGTCGGGCTTGACTTTCTGTTGACGACCACCACTGATGAATCTGGACAACACCAAAACGAGTCGACCCGTACGACGCGTTGCACTAAGCAAATAAAAAATGATATAATAGATAACGAATGCGATGGTTGCAATGTACAGATATACTGCGTGTTCATTTCGGTGTAGTGAAAATATGGCTTCACCCAAATGTACAGGTACGGTAACTATCAAAAACTGAATAATGTGCTGAGGGTACACGTACTTGTACATCATTCGTTAATTAACGATGCGGTACCTGTACGGTACTGATGAGATGAAGATGATATGATTATCTGTACCTGGTACGTGGAGGTGCGCGCGGCGGCGGAGCATGCCAGGGGGTACAGGTATTACGTCTTGACGCAATTACAAAATACAGTATATTGATAGTGTCAGTACCCATGGTGTACCCTATCAGAGGACTGTATCCTCATCATGGTACGAGTGTTGTATAGCTACAGACTGAAGCAATGTGTGTGTGTGTTTAATGCAGGTTGAGGCGGAGACTGTTGAATCTGAGAAAAACAAGGAGGTGCTTTGCAATGGAGCTGCTGGCACATGTTCGTTTGGATCAGGTTGTTCACATGTGCAACTAATTATTCTAGTATTTAGAGACACGATAGTAAAAGCTCATGTGAGGCTCTGCCATTGCCTAGAAACTGAGAAGGTATGTGTCGACACCATCAAGAAAGAAACTGTGCGTTCCCTTGGAGGTTTGTGCAGAATGGTCGTGTATAGTTGACTCTATGTTTAGATCATCCAGATAATGTGAACAATCGTTGTAATAGTATACTCGAGAAATCTACATCAGTCTAGCACATTAATTGCTAAATTATCAGTACTTAGTGTTAGCCATGACTCGGGAACTTCAACACTCCCCCTAACTGAGGAGGAGAGTAGGATTGACAGCACAATTGATTCTGATCAGTTGAATAGCCCATTAAGAGTTGAGACCATTTTTCCGAAATGTGGGTTGCTAATGGGTTTGGTGAAAATATTTGCGAGCATGTCTTGGCTGGAGACATAGACGATGTGGACTAGTCCACTGCGATGGGCATCTCTCACAAAGAGGAGCCGAATATCCACGTGCTTGGTTCATCTTGATGTGATGTCAGTAGTTGCAATGAAAATGTATCATTGGTCATCTTCGCCAATAGGAGTTGCACCTAGTTGTGGAAACCCAAGTTCACCCAACATGTGACGCAAGAACATCTCAACATCGCCTCCCGGACAGCTAGGATGAGGGCTTGATATTCAGCCTTTGCAGTACACATGGTTACCAAGGGTTGCATACGAGAGTAGGCGCTGAATGCACCACCACACATGACGAACACATACCCATTGGTACTACGGCACCCACTAGGATAAGTGGTAGGGTAGTTGGCATCATTGAAGCCCCGGAGTTTTAGATGGTCACCTCCGAAAATAATACCTTTCTCTGCTATCCGCGCAAGGTAACGAAGGCATGGTTTAGCACGCTCCATGTGTGCACCAATTGCCATAGACACGAATCTACACAATCGATTAATTGTCTCGGTGATGTTTGGGCGTGTTGCCACGGAAGCGTACACTAGGGCCCCTACAATGCTGCGATGGTGTGAGGCCAGTGTGTCATCCATGAGTGGTGGTTTACGTGGGTCATTGGCTGACGTTAGTGTTGCTGTTGGCTTGCAGTCATCCATTCCAAAGCGACGCAGAAGCTCACAAATTTAAGTGCCTTGGTGGGTTGTGATTGTCATGTTGGGTATATCACGGCATATTGTCATTCCTAGTATCCATTTGCAAGGACCCAGAACCTTTATGTCGAACTGAGCTACCCGTGTTGCCGTGAATGCAAAGATCCGTTTAGGGGAAGTGCTGCAAATCAGGATGTCATCAACATAGATAACGATGACGTTGAAGATGGCATCTATGCGGGGCTGCAAGAAATGCTCACCATCATGTGAGCGAAACACACGGGCACCATGATCGGTGCGCAATTGGACACAATATTGTGATGTAAAAATTTGGTTTAGTAGCCTATGCTAGTTGTGTGGAGCTTGCTTACGGCCGTAGATGCTCTTCCTCAGCACGCACACAACTTGCTCGCCCGCACCTAAGTTACGCACAAATCCTTTTCGTTGATCCATGTAGATTTCTTCGTCAAGGTCGGCGTACAAGAAGGTACAGTCTACATCCGTTTGCTCGCAGTACATATTAAGGTGTGAAAAGATGAGAGAGAGTGGTGAGCTTTAGTGTTGGTGCGAACTTATCGTTGAAGTCCTGCCCGTGGATTTGTGTAACCCTTTTCCACAAAGACGAGCCTTGTACCTCGCAATGTTGCCATCAGCCTGACGTTTAGTTTTGAACACCCACATACACTTCATTGTTTTGCGACCAAGTGGCAGATCGACAAGCTCCCATGTCTTCCTCCCGATGAGTGAGTCGTATTCTGACATGATGACCAATAGCCACTCGGCAGCAGAAGGTGAGGCAATTTGCATGTCTAAACGTTTGTGGGTCTTCATGTTCTTCATCAACGAGTAGGCCAATAGGGTTGATGGTGGCTGATATCCTCGAAAAGGGATGATAATGTATGATGTTGGGAGTATGACATTGGGTGTTCAGTGACGGTTGGGTTTTGTTCGTGCTGGTTCTTGTTGGGCCGGGACTGACTTTACTGTTGTTGAATATGGTGCATGTTATTGTGACGGGGCTGGCTCTGGTGTGTTTGACACATGTATAACTCGCTCTGCGGTTGGAAGCTTTGATGCTCGATATGCCGGTGTTGTGTCATCGTATTCCTATTCCATTGTTGAAGAATATTCATCATCCGAGGAATCATTGTCACAATGACCGATTGGCAGTCCTTCCTGTGTTAAGGTGGGTATTGTTGTGACATTAGTTGTTGAAGTGACGGATGAGGTTGGGATGGTCATCGTGGGTAGAGTATATGCTGAAGTACCACACCCCTCATGAGTGGATACATGCCCCTCATTAAGAAGAGAAGCTTCAAAGCGACCCATGCGATCGGATTCGTGAAGGGCGACACTGCAATTTGCAAGAACAATTTTCGTGCCCGGCATCGAGACTAGCCACGTAAGGGAGTCAGACTAGTAGCCAACCAAGATGCCTTCACGGGCGGATGGGGCGACCTTGAGGCGATTAGCACGAGGAACATTAACGTAGGCTGGACAGCCGAACGCGCGCAGGTAGGAGAGGTCCGGCGTGGAGTTGGTGAGGAGACAAAGAGGGATGACACTCACCCCTCGACGAAAGGTACGGTTGTGAATGTGAACCGCCACAGCCATGGCGAATTCCCAAACATTGGAGTCCAATCCAGCATAATCTGGCATGCAGCGAGTCCAAGTAGATATAGTATACCATGTTCGTTCGCTTAATACGTTCTAAGACTGGTTGTAGGGCGCGGAATCGTCTCGAGCAATATGGGAGTCGTCACACGCATCAATGAAGTCATTGATGCGAAACGCAGAGTCGTTATTCACGCGGACGGACTGGACTCGAAAGCCGAGGGAGACAGCCATAGTTGTGTAGTTGCGGAGGCAGATTGTATATACATGGCGGGAGCGACAGAAATAGAGGGTGAGGACGGAGGACGCATAGTCAATTGCCCCACACTAATAAGTGTTGCCTTGCAATGACATTGTATTATTCTGCAAGAAATCTTGTCCATAGCGTTCAAAGTGGGCTTGGGTCAACATAGTGGGCTTGGGGTGCAATCCACGCGGTCGAGGGGCAACAATAGACTTGATGACGGCGAAAATTCTCCAGAAGGGAAGTATACACTATTGAGTTGGGAGATTGGTCACACCATTGCGAGCGAGTGCCGTGATTCCACGGCTATTGAGATGCCGAAGGCGAACATGTCAGAGTTGATGGGCATTTGGCGAGGAAGGGGACGCAAGGAGCGCTGACGAGGCTAGGCGAGGGGAGGATGTCTTGAAGTAGCGGTCTGGATCTTAGAGAGTAGAGTGAGAAGGCGATCGTGAGTAAGGATGGGAATGACCGTGCCGTCAAGAAGAGCAAGCTGTACAGCAATGGAGGTTAATTTAATGTCCAGAGCGGCATTGGCATCCCATGCATGGCGACTGCTGAATAATTTGCCAATGTCACCACTTGTCTTGGTCATGAGGTCTAGGACGTAGAGGCGGTGGTGGATAATAACACGAACCGGAGATCCAGAGGCATCAGAGAGAGAAAGGCGAATGGTACCATCACCAACAACATAAGGGCTTAAGGCGTTGATCCATCGATGGGGAATGGGGCGAAAAACAGCAAAGTCTGAGAATTGAGCTGTAATGTGTGTGGTGGATTCAGTGTCAAAAGTCCATGGGTTAGGGAAGGAGTGAAGGCTGATCATGGCAAAGTCACAAGGCGCATTGGACAGCATGGACGCAATGTTCCAACGAAAGACGTTGGCGTCAAAACTGACGCCGAGGAAGTGTGAGCGGTCATCATCAGAGAGGGGAAATCTCTCGCAACATGGCGGCAAGAAATCCTCTGATGATAGCGCGGATGTCAGCGGAAGCGGGGAGTCAAGGCGCCACGGTGAAGAACTAGACCGTCACCATGACCGTCAAGGTGGTTGCAAAACGTGAAGGACCCATGCCGAGGGAGAAACCTCGGAAAGACGCTGATGTACATACGAGGGGGCGCAGTCCAAGTCGGTGAGACGCCATGTGTAACCAACAAGTCACCAACCGTGAGTGGACGAACGATGGAAGACCGGTAGTGCTGCTAACGATCATCAAGTGAGGAAAATTTGGACCACATGAGGGTGTTTCGACGTGCTGAAGAGCCAAGTTCATGAGCTCGCGCAAGGAGGGGATCACCAATACATGAGCCAGGGGCCGAACAACGCACAGCTCTAGGGACAAAGGCCATGATGTAATTCATGGGACCTTGGCGTTGAGTGAGAATGGAGATATTCTCGGAGGAGGCACGGAATGGAAGAGCGCCTGGAGTAGCAAGAGGATTAAGGTTGGTTGGCACAAAGAAGAAATGGTTGGGAGGGGTAGTAACAACGAGGTCCATATGCGACATTGAAGCTAGATGAGCAGTGGTAATGGCCAAGACATGAGTAGGGAGACGAGAGTGGGCTTCAAGGAAGGCGGAGGGGGTAATGAGCCAGGGAGCGCCTAAGACACCTTTATGACCTCGGACATCATGGGTGCTCGAGCACATACATTTTCTTGAGCTAGGGTAAGCAGTCCAATCGTAACGCAAGCCGCAAATAGCTGCGAGACCAAGTCAGGGACGGCACCACAGCATAGGGAGGGGATGTGAAGAGGGTGAGGTCGGTATTGCAAGGGCAGCGCTGCGGGAGGGATGGTTGCCAGGGACGGGCATGGGAGAGGTGGGGCAGCACGTGGTAGAGCGAAGACATGTGTTGCAAGGTCAGTTGTAGCACGTCTTGGACGTGAGGGAAGAAGGCTCACATGAGGGCGGAGGCTCCTTGAAGGCGAAGACGAGGACGGCGTCACACGTAGGGGGGGAGTGGACGCATCTCATGTGGCATTCAGTGGAGGGTTATCGTCGGGGAGGAAGAAGCTGCGAAACCGAGAGCCATAGGATGGATCAGGTTGAGATTGGAGAGTTGAAGGCACGGTGGAGCGGGTAGTACTTGGAGAAGATGATTTGCGACAACGCAGCTTATCGTGGAGGTACAAGACGGGGCGCCATCGAGTCCGAAGTGTCGGTCTGGGAAAATGCTGATGCGAAGGCTTCATCTCCACAAAGGAAAGGAGGGTTGAAGGACGCAATAGTTTGCTGCGGATCATCAATGAGAGAAATATTATCATGTACGGAAGAGGAGCCCCTCACAAGATCGAGGTAGGAGGAGCAGTCATCGGTATAAGAGTGTGAAGGGAGAGACTAGAGCGATCAACATGGTCAAGGTGGCCCAGAAGAACATCATGACATGAGAAAGGGATGTGAAGGAAGGTCACCAAGTCATCACGATAAGATGTAACAGTGAGGTGAGAAGTATCGCCACAAATGTCATCAGCCACAGGAGATTGGGCACTCGAAAATGGCCAACCAACGACTTGGTTGAAGCATGGGCGAGTCGGAGCGCCCATGTTGTCGAAGAAGAAGGTGTCGTAAGAGATGAAGGAGACGTCCTTCAGAGCATCCGGCTTGAGTTCGAGAGAGGGGGAGATTGATACACATGCTAGAATTGCCCACGGGACACCGGGTTTGGGAAGAGGAGCAACATCAGTCGCGGCAACAACGAAAGTCTCAGGCGGAGCAAGGGCATCTACCTTGCGTTTCTTATGCCTTTGGCGATTAAAGCATTCCACTTCTGCATGACCACGCTTGTCGTAGTAAGAGCAAACGATTATACCCCATTGGTCATTGGGCCGAGGTCGTCCATAAGTGGCGGCAAGTGTTGCCACATAATCCGCGAGAGCCTTCATTTGACTTGTCAAGGTGGTCAGCTGAGTGATGACGGCGTCATGTCGAACGGTATTAGATGAGGGAGGAGGAGATGAGTCGACATCCGCAGAAAATAATGAAATAGGCGCATACAGTGGTCATGAGTCCCGAACATATTGGACAACATCATCAAGAGCAACAGCGTCTACAACGCCCGTGGATAGGAGTTAAGCACTTGTTTTGAATTCTTCACGGAGGCCTTGAATGAACGCCACAACCATAGTGGATTCGTCAGAGGGCTCGAGAAGTTGTTCTATCTCCATGCGAACAATACCCATGCGGTTCTCGCAGTCGGCGAGGTCTTCAACGCGTTGCATTGGGAGGTGCATCGCTTGATTAAGTACAACATAGCGAACCCGGGGCGACGGGAGGAAGGAGGCGAGAAGGGCGTCGACCGCTCGACGACCGCGATGAAGCTCGGTGCTCGACACGAACATGAGGAGCTTGGTCTTTGCCTGACGATCATGAATCACTTGCGTTAGCATTGAGAGAACGTTGGCATTGTGAGCACGTTAGCAAACAGACGAGGTCATCGACCAAAAGTCGGCGAACCCCGGTTTGTTAGTTACTTTTGCCTTAAACTGCAACCACCAAACAAGGAAGGTAGTAGGGTCTTTAGCATTTCGAAGGGTAAGGGGTTTAAATTCCTTTAACCACAGTTGACTCGCTCCTCCGACTCGGACTCACGGCTATTGCCGCGGTCAAGGGAAGCATTCTTGTCGAGTAAGTCGTCGCTGGGGACCTTTGGCGACGAATGTTGACCGAGTGGCGAGTCGGTGCTGAGTGTTGTCGGAATCGGGAACGGATACTTACATGTAGGTCGTGCGAGCCCCACAAGGGGGCCGGGTGTGGTGACTAGAGAATAGAGAAGGAGAGAGATGGCGGCCGGCGGAGGCACAGGCAAGGCCGGCCAACCGCCACAAACAGGAAATAGAGTACCGCTAATAGCATAACATTAAGTACTAGGATGACAAGTAGCTACCTTGTACATAAGCACTAGGCAACGGGCTACTAGTGCTAAAAAGTGCCCCGGTAATTCTTCGCGTGAACGTTAGAATCGGGTCCTCCTGTGACTCCGGCTTCACCTCAGCAGCGCCGCTTTTGGCACCGCCCACTCACCTTTCATCGGTCCTGCCTCTTGTTTGGGGCTGAAACTACCCAGCCAAGGCGGTTTGAGCTCTTCGGAGGGTCTCGCCGTTAAGTTATGTGTCCTCGAGTACAACTTGTATTTGATCACCATCCTCCCATCGCACCTGTGCCGCAGTGGTTGTTACCGTGTTAACGACCCCCGTGAGTGTAGCAATGCCCCAATGCTCACCATTGCTAAGTGGCCCTAGACCATCCATGGGCATCACCATTGTGGATAAGGGCGGCCAAGGCCACCACTTCCACGCCCGGAACGCAGAACGGGTAGAGTTCAGCTCGCATGGTGAGTAGCTGAAAAGTGATTGTGCGCCCTTATCGGAGTAGCTGAACCCCCCCGACCAGCACATGTTCCAATGCGCACTACTTCGCTACACTACCACCGATTTCAATAGGATATTCTGCACTAAGTCGAGATGTCCTTGCAGATTATCTAATTGAGATGGGGCGCAATAAATGCCAAAAGATGCAAAGAAAAAATGTCTTTTTGCAAGGGGTCACATGTGACCCCTTGCACAAATAGACGCCACGGTACGTGTACCACAAAAATGCGAGGTAAGAAGCAATTGTTTTTGGTACTTATCTCTTGAATATTCCTACGGATACACTATCATCGCTATATTTGCCGTTGTTCGCATCAAAAGCGCACCACCTCTCTGTCGGGCCATCTTCCCGACTCAAAAGGACCAAAGTCAGATCAAACTCTATCTCAAACCCGACGCTTCTCAAAACAAGTAGCTAAGAGGACATTGAAGCTATGGGTAGTAGGAGGCGAAGGTTGGTGTGCTGAGTTGAGCTTCCACGCAGCGTTAAGAACGGAGGCTGCGATGCAGCTCGTCCAAGGAGCTTTCGACGGGCTCAGCCCAACAGTCTCGCTCATGGCGGTTTGAGGCCACACAGAGCGGAATTCCACAGTCACGGCAAAGGAATGAGGTATAGCGTTATATGCTTTCTGCTTGACAAAGCTTGCAACGGCTTTGTTTATTAGTCTTCATATGCTTTCATAAGCGCTGCCGAGGGTACAGTCCGCGGCGGTGTTGTTGTTTTGATTGCTTGTTTCCGATGTCAGCCAACGCGCGCTTCGCAGGCACAACTCCACGAGGCGTCACAACCCGCATGTCGATATCACGAGGCAGTCGTTTCTTCAGCAAAGCAGCGGCCAAGTTGTCGGAGAAGTCCACGACGCTGCCTTTGCTGAGGTGGTGGGAGGACGTGAGGTGGAAGCGGCACAACTTTCAACAGCCGACTAGGTGAATGCACATAAAAGTTGTCCATAAACGGAACAAACAATCATGTGTCTGCCATAGCTTCTCTAGCGCGAGGTCGTGCTAGCACGACTGTCTGTGGTTGTCGACACGTGGTCTCTAGAAAAAATACTCAGAAGCAAGGGCCGGTCGCGGAACAGCTCGAACGCATACGTTGCCATGCTCATCGACCCATTATTGCATGTAGAGGTCGTCTCCGTCGAAGGTGTTGGCTGCTCCAGCGGTGGAGATGAAGTGGATAACCTTCCGCTTTTTTGCTTGCAGCCCATAGCGACGAGGTCGACCCCTTCTAAGTTGGTGGTAAGCACCAGCTTGCTCCGAGCACTCTTCCCCTTCAAATGTTCTTCTAGATATTGCTTGGGGAAGCGGGCGTGGCTGGTTTTCACTACACCTATAAAATGGTGCCCCCTCTTGGATGCTTGTATCGCAGATTCGCTGCATGAAGGGACAAGTGCAAACATGGTTTAATTCCTTACTCATAAGCATTTACTGACATTCACAATACACACCAGTCCGCTTAATACCTTCACTGAAGCAAACCAATTGTCGCCCATTAGAGTTGTTCCAGATTGGATGGCGGTGAACTACACCTCCCGGACGACGGTAGCGCATGTTGTTCCCAACTCCCAACTATATGTATTCTGTCTCATAGTTGTTTTCCCCTCTTGCACTTCAACCAACATCATCACTCTTGTTTCTGAATCGCACATCATCTTGAACTATGTTCCCAAGGGGTTGGGCTCCCGCAGAATGAAAGAAATATTTGGTAAGCCTCCTCGCTTGTCCTTGCGCGGCTTGTAGATGGACATCGACTCATCCGGTGTCTGAGTCATCCTTGCTTGAAGTGTAGTTGCCTTTTTGTCGTTGAAACTATCTTGCGAAGCATAGCCCAGGGGTCGACTTGAGAAGCGGACAGGTCCGCTTTGAAGTACATGTTCATCTAGCGCATGGGCGTGAAGCGGTAGTTTTTCATGAAGCGTTTGAAATCAAGTGCCTCCCTCACTCATGTAGCCTCATACGTCCGTAGTCCCTTCCCCAGTTGATTGAACTATCGAGCTGCGTAGATATTTCCAATAAAAGCAACCCGTTCGTGCTGGGTGACACGCTTCCAACTTACTTTTTTTTCTAAAGCCCTCCTCGTTTAGGCGGCATAGATCGTCCTCGATTTTTCCGGGGTAGAGGTGTAGCCATAGGTTGAGCAGGTCCACGTCGCCATCTTTAGACGTCGCAATTCCGCCTTAAGGCCGACTTCCTTCTCGCGAAAGTTGGCTGGCCGCTCTTTCCGAGTGTTTGTTGCCAGTGGAGGAACGACTTTCCAAACAGCTATCTCCTCTCCGGCGGCCATCTTCTCAACAATGGCTCTAACTAGTCGGCGGAGGGTAACTTCTGCCTTACTAAGTAAGTGCTCGCCGGGCCCATTTTCCTCCTCGTCGTCGCTATTTAGCGCTAGCTGAGGTTGGTCTTGAGGGTCTTCCTCCTCCACAACGTCATGATCCGTGGTATGGGTCGTTGCTGTAAAAGTGCACGTCACAAGTCGAGCCGCGGACATGTTTGTACAAGGAGATGCGTCGGTGGGTAGGGTCGGCTGATTTTCAAAATTTAAATTTTCAGCCATTTCATTTCACTACCAATACCCTCCGTCGGCGCGGCGCGCATCGCGGAGTCGGCAGGCAAAAGCTCCACATGAAACTCGAGCAGGGTGTTGGGTGGGTGAAAAGGAAATAATTTCCACTTTATGTGGACGTCGCCATGCGTGGGAGGCGGTGAGCTAGCAAGTTCTTGCCCGGCAGTGGGTAGCTCTACCCGGAGTTGAGTGGACCGCTCGGTAGTTTCCGCACCACCATCCCTCCGCACGGTCCACAACTTCGGTCCTACCGACGCAGTAACAAGGCCATACTTCCAAGCACGCTAATGGCGCCTAGAGCCGGGCCTTAGGTCCTCTATAGGGCCTCTGCGAGCAGAGACTATTTTGCCTATCCGGACGTGCCGAGCGGTGCTACCGCGGGGGGTAGATGTGGGCAAAATCCGAGTCGCCATGTTGAATAGCCGGGGCCGGTAATCAATATTTCTTGAAAATTGAGTTGACTGGGCCTTATGCACGTTTTAGACCCATTTTCGTAAAGACTGCTTAAATCAGCGGTATGTTTGGAGGTTCCAATAAGGACCATTTTCTGTGGTACATGTACCACAAAAGTGGTACGTGTACCACCCATTCTCCCGAGGCACTATATATGTATCAATACGGCAACATCTGTATTTGCTATTTTTTCATTACAAGAAGAACAACATGAGCACGGAGAGGGTAAAAGGGGCGGGTGACAAAAGGGCAAGAGTGACAAGAGGATCATGGAATCCAAAGCACCGCAAAAGGAAGCACTACATTTGTGCATAAACCTAGCAGATTTAACTAAGTACCTCCTAGGGAACGCCGAGAATGCAACACGTGGAAGCGACAAGCGGCGCCTCACGCGCCGCTCGAGGAAGCACGGGGACGCTTGCGAGCCATGGCGCGGGTGAAGAGCGCCGTGGCAGGGGAAGGCATCCCAGCCGAGGAAGAAGTGGCCTCCACGCCATTTGCGGCGGCGGACAAACCGCGCAAGACGTTGTCCGCGTGAGCAACATGGACGGCGAGAGAGACGTTTCGGCGCCATGAGGCCAACAACTTGCCCACATGCATTCCTTTAGAGGTGCCTGTGTGCTTGGCTACCTATGTTAAAAAAGACGTGGCGTGACCGCCGAGAGTACCAAATTCCGCGACTCGAAAGGGAATGAAGCGGATGTCGGGGCGACTCCTCGACCCCCCCCCCCCCCCCCCCCCCCCCCCCCCCCGAGTACTTCTCGAGCGTGGTCTTCTCAGCAAGGCGTAGAGCGACTCCGGGAGACGGGGGGCTAGAAACGCCGAACAAACCGGAAACCACGGCATCAAGGGCAAGTTTTGAGCCTCGGATGCCGTGATAGTGCAAGACACCCACATCCGCGGGGAGGTCGTCGTTGCCGTTGGGGAGTTGAAATAACATCGTGGGGTCTGCGAGAACCTCGACGCGAACCCCGAGTGCGCCATGAAACTCAGAGATGATTTCCGCAAGGGCCGTCACTAACCAAGAGCGAGCGGTGTGGACCGAAGCATCTCCGCCGCATCGAGCCAAATGGTCATCAGCAAAAGCAGTGGCCCACGCATCATGTGACACATCAACACCCGCCAACGCGAACGCACCCCGCAGAGCTTGAGCCGACAGGTGGCAAGACGCACAAGCAGTGGGGGAGCGTAGAGTAGAGAGGATGCGGAATGAGGCTAGGCCAAAGATGCGACAGACCGCAACGCGGAAAACTGCGTTGTAGTGCTCAGGGAACTTGTCACGGAGCTCACCCAAGCGACCCGAAGTAGGCGGGTCCGAAGCCAAAAAACGCAAGGGCGCCGTGGCTGAGACGAGGTGAAAAACGCCTAGACTCCGGCCGAGCGCGCTTAGAAACGTGGGAGCGAGCTTCGCGAAGCAAAGCAAGTTGACGCGCTCGCCGATGTCGGCTTGTAGCTTTGGAATGATGTGCGTGGCAAAGGCAGAAAGGGTACAAACGAGGGTAGGCCATCAAGGGACCGAATAACATGGTCGTTGTTTGACCGGGTACATGCTACGCAGCCTGTGCGAGCCACCGTTGGACGTTGCGGGGGAGGCATCGCTAAGGCTGTGGTTATCAAGGGTTCGGACTCGGCGCGAGCTTGAGAACCGCACGCAACATCTAAGCGCGCTCACGACGAGTCGACGAAGCGAGTTCTAACTAGTGTCCCTCACAGAGGCGCTCGTCTCCCACTCCTAAGCAATCTTGCATGGGAAGCTCAGCAAGGCAAACTCGACGCGGATCTCCGCACTTCCGCCTTACTTGGCGCGCCTTTTGTTCATCAATCCGTCCATAACTACCATCCCTTCGCTTTGGAGATCGGGGGCCGGCTGGTGCCTATGGCGGCTGAGTTGGTTGATCGCTTGGCAACTTTAGTAGGAGTTCGTAGCTTCCATGGCATGGGTGCAACGGACTCTCGTTAATTGGGTTTTGATAGTTATGTCCGCATGCAGTTGTGGCGAGAATTGTCATTACATGACATTGTACATGTACTCCTTACTAATTCAGATTCCGCATGCAGTTATGGCGAGAGTTGGCATTACATGACATTGTACATGTACTCCTTACTAATTTGTTCGTGCTTTTCCATCGGAAGGACGTGCCACGCGGTTACGTCGCCACTGCAATTTAGAGAGAGTAATGTTTTGAAATGTACATAGTACCCCGCAGTACATACATGTACGCATAGTTAGTCTAACTCGCTGCATGACGCACTCGACTGATTTCCCGAGACATACGAGCCGCGTCGGTCGTCTGCTCAGACCGTTACGAGAGCCCTAAGTAGCGCATGACACGAGGACCACGCGAGAGTAGGTGCAAGCTAGCTAGGCTGGACCTACTTAAGCAGTGGAGGGAGATCACATACACATTTAGCCACATAACCATTAAACCATTCTTTGTTCGATTACAATCGAATTAAACTTAACTATTTACTATTTACTATAACACTAAATAGTGAGACATCGTCCATCTCTCTCCATATACACTTTCACATGCATTAGTAGCAGCAAGCAATAACTTATTTGTGCCACCACTTAGGTCTCAAAAGGCAAACTGCCACATTGATTTTGGGGCGCCTTGATCTTCTCACGCTTTCGTTGTTGCTTGATTCGTTTGACGCTAATTGTTTGATTCGACATGGCTTCCCTTTTTCCGGAAATTGCGGTGTTGTCGTACTGCATGTCGGAGGTCTGAAAGTCTCATACATTAAAGTCGTATTATAACCTGAACCGCGTACTTGTAAAACTTGGTTTTCTGCCGGTTCGATTTTTCCTAACGGAAAGCATGTCGACGCGGATGTTCGCGAATTGCATGAGGAAACTAGCCTTACCATACCCGTCGACGAGCTTTTGTTGCTGAGTGGCAACCTTATTCGAGTGCCATTACACGCTGGAAAGTGCAGGCTCGTTTGTGTCTTTTCAACGTGTGCTCATGTCCCGTACGTGACTGCTAACCTGCGTACCATGGATAAGGTCGAACATGCCGTTACCGTTCAGTCGACCACCCATCTTGATGGTTCTTAGTTCTTACGTCGTTCCGCCTACGACTGACTTTGACGGACTTTTTCCTACCGCGTCTTAGATTGGGCTTGTTAAGGAGGCTCGACGTAAACATGAATTGTTATATTTTGGCTACGTGGCTCTGTGGGAGGCTTTCGAGGCGTTGTTATTTCTCGATCGCTTTTCCTTCAATAAGACACTTCCTTACCAATGCAAATCTTTTTCTTCACTCGTTTTACAACTGCCGCCTTTGGTCATGTGTGGATGTTGATCAAAGGGTGCATTAACAAATAGTGGGAAGAGATGCCCACCGATTTACGCATGGGAGTTTCGGCCCCTACAACCAACTTTCCTGGTGTGAGCATAACACTGATTGAGACGAAACGTTAGACAACAATCACCACCCCCTACTAGGCACGCTAAGACGGACGTAAGCAAAAGGATTGGCTGGAGATGCAGCCTCAACGCTTCGGCATGCTCGGCATCAACGTTGACTCGTACAACGCCGTCGTTTAGGTTACGTCTTAGTTTTCAGACCCCATGAACAGTTAGTGGCTTAACCGTAAGCAGCAAGCTTCGATTCCAGACACTTTCGATTCTTTAGTTTCATAGATTCGCAAGACGTCATTGCTGCCTAACATCCGGGATGAAGCAATTAGCGCCCTAATTGGACTTACGCAAGGTTCCATGAACTACGCCAATTACACCTAGTGTGAGTGGACTGCGGTTATAACTTCGTAGGGAGAGTCAACATTTGTTGTGTCGGGGCGGGTAGCTTTATGGAGGGTCGTTGAGGTGGCACTGCTATGGGGGAGGAGGCCGCTTTTTGTTTTGAGTAGGCGGTGGTAAGGTTTCGGGTTCACGTCGTATGCGGTGTTGGCGCGGGATTTGAACTTTTTTAATTCATCTGTGGTGGCAGCGTGGAGGAGTTGGCGGATGCGTTCTTGACATTTGTGTTTGATGGTATCGGGGGTCATGTAGTTGGTCGTATGAGGGAGAGACTGGGCGAGGGAAAGTGAGCCGCGTTGAGTGCTGCAATCGCGGAGGGTTTTAACGAGTCTACATATTTTTTTAGTGAGCAAAGTGGTGTCGGGGGAGGTGTTTGGGGGTCGCAGCTTTTTCCGCGAGGAGTTGGGGACAGATGGTGGTTGCATGGTGCATGTGGTTTGAGAAGAGGGTAGTAAATTGCGAGGCTAGGATGTCGAGGTCATATGTGGAGGCTGTGGATGAAGTTGTGTTCAATATGGCAGCGTGGAGGGAGACGGTTTGGTTGATGAGGTCGGGTGTGCTGCTTATGCATTCGTTTATGTGTTGCGTGCGGGGAGCTTGAAGTTGTATTTGCGGGTGGAGAGTCGTTTGTGTGAGGGTTTGTCGGGCAAGAGGGGTCGAGCGATGAGGGAGGAGGGAGCTGAGATAGCGAGATGGACGCTTGAGTGGTCGGTGAAGTGCGAAGGGGAAGGGAAGACTGAGATGGCGGATGGGGAGGGAGCGTGGCGTGGATTCGACGTTTTTTGGGGGATTTCGAGTCCTTCGAATATATTCTTTTCATACCCGACATGTTCCAAACCTACAATTCTCTAAGGTGAAGTGAATTGAGAACTGTTTTCACTGTAGGTGAGATGAGTGAAATTTTTAACGCGTGTGTCCCGGTCTATTGAGATACTGTGAATGACATACACCCACTTGAATTGAAACCTCCCGCCCACAATCGCGAATGAATATGAGTCGTACAATCGACTCAGGCGAGTCGCGGCCGAATTTCCGAGTTAGAGTGCATATTGAGACACTTTGCACGGGTGTGACACGAATGCATGATGAGATACGAAGTGAGACACTATGTACAAGAATAAAATCTATTACTGTCGGATGACTCTGATTTTACCAAATCCAATTCTATCCCATACAACTTGGCAAAACCCTCCTTCGCACAGTGCCCGAAATTGAAATTGAAATTGTTTACAACATGTACCGTATGCGCCGATTTACAACAAATACCGTATGCGCCGGTTGATGTCTCTGGGCCCTCCCAACTATGCCATACATGATACTTACAAGTCAAGGCTAGACCGTTAACCACATATATTCAACCTCTCCAAGGGTGTTCGGGGGTTTTACTCCCCCCCGGGGAGTGTGCGGTGCGGGGCGATGGCGGCGTGCAACTAGGAGCGTGCGAAGGTGCACTGTGTGGAGGCGCGGCGAGAGGTCGTGCGGGATTTGGTGCGGTATACAAGTAGGAGATGATGTAGCCATTGGACAGTGTGCGTGTGGAGTTGTGTAAGGATGCGAGACGTGTCGAGTCGTGTTTTGGATATGAGTTTGTCCGGAGGGTCTGTGCGGAGTGTGAGTAAAGAGGTGAGACTGGTGATGGTGGATGAGTGCGGTGTACCCGTGCGGCTCATGACGATGGGGAGGATGTCGACATCGGTACCTGGCCATTGGCTGCGGATGGCGTTTGCGAGGGGTGTGTATTTAGCGCGAATCAAGTGGGCTGTTTGGGAGAGGTTGTGGTCCGTGCAGTATTTCCACTCTCCTATCTGATTCTTTTTAATGGATGAGTATCGGCGGCGACCGTTTGTGTGACCGACGAATCGAGGTTCGAGGAGGCGGATAAAGTCGGGTTTGTGCGCGGGGGGGAGAATCTCGGGGGGGGAGGGTAGCGGAGCACGAGGTTAAGGAGTCGGGCGAGAGACCTTCGCCAGCAGCAACAAGGCGGGTGCGCATGTGGGTGGGGTGAGGTGGATGGCAGTCAAGAGGGGTGTGGGTTGGTGTGGGGGAAGTGAAATATTTGACGGGTTTATTACCGAAGTTTGCAGTGATTGCTTCCCATCGTCCTCCGTTGTGTCGTTCTAGTAGGGAGAGCAAGAGTTGGAGCGCGCTGTTGTGGCGGTCCTGTCTTAGGCCAGACATGGTTGGGCAGTTACCGGCCATGTGGCCGTTGCTAGTGAATTGGCCACACATGGGGCAGCGCAAGGTGGGGTTGTGTGTAACATGGCGGGTATTGTGGACTCCCCACATGAATTCTTGCTTGTGGGTGAACTGGATGTTGGTGAGTGTTGTGTGCTTTTTGTGGAAGGTGAAGTCGGCGCCGTCTTCCGCGGCGCGCGCGAGGAGGGCACCGTGTTTGGATGTTTGTGAGAGGGGTGTGTGGGTGTGTCTGGTGTTATGAGTGTGAGCGTCAGTTTTAAGGTTTGTGTATTTGTAGGGTATGGGTTCCCCTAGGGTTTGTGGAATGAGGGTGTATGACCAAGTCAAGAGGCCTATCGACACGTCTGAACCTGTGGTGTATGTTGTGTCGGGTGGTTGGCCGTCGGCAGCTTGGTTAGCTAGTGCATCTGCGAGGTCGTTTCCTAGTAAGTGGTTGTGTGCTTTGATTTTGCCGAGGTGTGTGCGGATGCCTGCGTTGCAGCGGGTTTCGAGGGTGTGTGTGATGGAAAGGTGTGTGTCGCGGTGTATGTTGTGTCTGTAAGCGGATGGGCAGTTTAAGTAGCCGTGTATGAGGCGGAGGGAGCACGCACTGTCTATAAGGAGGTGTGTGTGGCCTAGTTGGAGGCCTATGTCTATGCCTGCAAGTTCTGCGCGATTTATGGTGTGAGAGGGAGGGGTAGAGGTCACCAGAATTTTGATGCGGGTGTCCGAGGCGGGGTGGGTGGCGGCGGCTCCTAGGGGAAGGAGCCTCCCTTTTTTGAGCCGTTTGTGTATACAAAGTCCTGCCAATTCCAAGCAAGGTTTCCTCTGGTGGGGCAGTAAGTTAGTTTCATGCGTTCCTGGAGGGGGTAGGTAAGGGGCGTAAGGGGTTCGGGGGGAGACGGTAGATGCCTGCTGAGTGAGGTGAGTAGGTGTCTATGAGGTGGGGAGGAGGGATGTGATGGTGGGGTTGGGGAGGTGTGTGTCGTAGATGGACTCGAGTGTGTTGTGGAGTGCGGTCATGGCTGTGTGTGAGGGTAGGGTGGAGAGGGCTAGGGGGTTGGCGACGAGGTAGATGTCGACCACCCAGCGCGTGCCGAGTGGGGTAGGTGTGGGTGTCCTGTGTGTTGGTCGGGGGGTAGGAAGGTGTTTGCGTCATTTGGAAGGGTGTAGAGGTGGTGGGTGTAAGGGGAGTTGATGTATTTGGAGTGGCGGTATGGTGTGTGTTCCCATCGAGGGAGTATGAGAAGGGTTGCGGTGGGTGTATGAGAGGTTGTGAGGTGGGCGCTAGTGATTGCGTGTTCCATGGCGCGACGCATGCATTCGTGATCGTATTCCGGGTTGGCGATGTTTGTGCCTTACCATGTGTGTGGGGCGTTCCTGCCGGTGGATGAGAAGACTATGTCTTCGGGGTAAAGTGAGTGGTATGTGTGGGAATGGAGTTACTTGTTGAGGGGGTCTGAATAGAGTTCTGTCTGGATGTGGAATGTGTGACGGAGTGCGGTGAGGAGGTCCTCTCTAGTGGCCCATCTGTTACGGGTGGTGGTGGCGGGTGTGGGTGAGTGGATTTCTGAACGGGAGCCTAGTCGAGTGAGGAGGTGGTAAACCTACTCTTCGAACGTGTGCTGCGAGAGGTCGGGGCGGAAGAGTTGATATAAGTGGCGGACGCGGGGACCGTTGAGGGTGGTGACCGCGCGGCCATCGGGAGTGCATAGTATTGTTGTGTCATGTAGTGATGGGTGTGCGTGAATGGCGAATTTGCCGGTAGGGAGCATGTCGAGGTCGGGGTGGATAGGGTCGTGATTAAATGTGATGAGGGGGTGTGTCCACGGGGGGGGTCCGGGTTCGGGTAGGATGGGTGTCGTGGAGAGGACAAAGCCGGAGTTAAATGCAGTGAGGGCGGTGGGGCCGGAGGGGGTCTCACTGATGGTGTCGTGCAGTTGTAGGCACGGTGCCCACCGGACCTCGTGGAGGCGGGTGAGGTCGTGATGTTGGCCGCGAACGCACCAGTCGCATTGCCATGCGGCGGGTTCCTGAGCGGGGCGACATTGGGAATGGACGGCAAAGTGCGGGCATGTGCAGCATGTGGAGGTGGGGTCTGTGTGTAGTGAGTCGTGACAAATGGTGCAGGTGGTGGGGGGGGTGGGGAGCCATACCGAGGTGGGGGCGGAGGAGATGAGGCGGAAGCCGTCGTCGAGTTGGAGTTGGATGTCCCATTCCGTGAGGTGTTCCGGGGCCCATTCGACCATGTACTGTGTTTGGCCGTATTCTGTGTCTTTGTGTTTAGAGATGATGCGCGTTACGTCGCAGGGGGGGTAGTGGTGGTCTGAGGGGGTGAGACATTCTGTGTCTATGTGTGTGGTGGGTGCCGTGGGGAGGGAGGTTTTGTTGTGGGAGGTGTGGATGCTTGATGAGAGGGTGGGGGGGGGGAGCGGGGGAGGTGTGGGGAGAGGAGAGGAGTCCAAGAGGGGTGGATAGTGGTGGGGGGGGATGCTTGTTTGGGGGTGAGGTGTGTGGTGGGTAAGCGGTTGCGGATAGTATCCAAAGGTTCAGTGAGGATTGCTGTGAGAAGACGAATGGGGACTGAGAGTGGGGTGGCGGACCCCGTGAGCGTGGTGATGGATTTGCAAGATTTGAGGATGAAGGAGGATGAGGTGGCTCGGGGGAGGACTTGTGGCCACGTGGTTATATTAATTTTCCAGAGGGGAGTGAGACCGGGGAGGAGGGAAGCGTGTGTTTTGCGGGGGGAGAATTCGCAGTATGCCTGTTTGTATGTGTGGGAGTCTGTGATGTGTGTGGCTCTATTTCTTAGTGAGGCGAGGAGGGTGTTGTCTTGTCGGGTGAAGTGGGCGCGGATTGTGGAGGCAATGGGGTTGGTGAGGGAGAGTGGAGGAATGTTGTGAAACATAGTGCCTGCGTCGCGTTGGGCTCGTACTAGGCATCTGAGTGTGGGTGGGGAGAATCTGCCTGACATGATGGATTCAGTGGGCCAGTGGGAGTATGAGGTGGATATAGTGCGTATGTGTGCTCGGGCCATGTGGTCTCTATAACCAGGGGAGTTCATGACTTTGTGGAGGTGGCAGACTGTGAGTTGTGCGGCATGGGCTTTGAGGGAGGGGAGGACGTGACCGAGGTATGAGGTGGGCCGGTGGAGGGCGGTGCGGGGGAGGTTACGTACCGAGGAGACGGCGGAGCGGAGTGCTCGGCATATTTGACCTTCGAGGGTGTCCAGTTGGGAGTCGCTGAAGAGGCCGGGCTGGAGGGTGAAGTGTTTGCCGATAAGTAGTCCGCGGATGACTCTTATTCTTCGGGATTGTGTTAGAAGGGAGGTGGAGAGGGCAGTGATAAGGGATGCGGTAGTGCGTCTCAGTTCGTGCCAGTGTTTGGTGAAGGTGAGGGAGGTGTTGAGTTCGACCCCTAGGATGCGGTATGTGTCCGAGGGGCCTATGGAGGGGATGGGGGCCGGGGTGTAGTTGATGGTGATGAACTGTGATTGGAGGCGGAATGCGAGGAGTGTGATGTTGGCAAGGGAGAGGGCGTTGCTTGTACGCCAAAGGGCTCCGGTGATGCAGCATTTTCGAATGTTGACGGTCATACCTGTGTAGGCGCTGAAGAGGGAGAGTTTCCGGAGCTGGATGGTCATGTTGGCGGTCGAGCCCGTGGCGAGGCTGAGGTCGTCGGCGAATCCGTGACCGGAGTAGGTGACTGTGGGTTTTGTGGGGTCGACGTTAGTGGCGGGGGGGCCTGGGCGATAGCTTCGGCTGCCCACAGTGAGCCAGCGGAGGAAGGGTTCAAGGAAGAGGGTTAATAGGAAGGGGGAGAGAGTGTCACCCTGCAGGGTACCCCGATTTATGTCGATGGAGGGGGTGGGACCATATGGGGTAATGTAGTCGGTGGATGAGACCCCCTATAGGTGTTCGCACGTGTCTAAAAATGTGGAGGGCGTACCGAGTTGTCTCATGTGTTTGAACATGATGCGGTGGTCTGCTGCGTTGAAGGCGCCCTTGAAGTCCGCGTACATGATGTATATGTCCTTTTTTGTGGAGTTTCGCGTCCTCCATCGCCATGATGATGGAGGAGGGCGTCGTGGATGCTGCGGTATTGTTGAAAGCCGTCTTGTTGGTCGCTGAGAATGCCGTGGGTTTCGGCGAATTTCGAGCCTGCGTCTTTGATTAGTGCGGTCCATAGCTTAAGAAGGTTATTCATGAGGGCGATGGGGCGGTAGTTGTCAAGGAGGGTGGGGTCACCTTTTTTATGTAGCAGGCATGTTGTGCTGTGGCACCATTTAGGGGGGGTGTAGGATTTGCGGGCGAGGAGGGATAGGAGAGAGAAGAGGGCGGAGCGGGTCTCTCGGGGTAGGAACTTGAGTATTTCGTTGGGGATACCGTCGGGGCCGGGGGCTTTGCCTGTGCCTAGCGAGTTGAGGGTTTTATCGAATGTATCGCGGGTAATCATGTCATCAAGGGTGAGAGAGGGGTCTCCGCGGGGTTCGATGGTATAGTTGTCGGGGTTGTCTGGGTGTGCCCAAGGGGGGACGGGTAGTTCGGGTGGGGTGGCGCGACTGAATTCGGTGGCGAAGTGAGAGTGTACAGCTTCTAGGACGGTGGAGGGAGAGGTTGCGGTGGTTTTATCGGGGTTGGTAATGCGGTGGAGAGTCGAGGTTGCGTTGGTCTGAGGGAGGAGGCCGCTTTTAATTTTCAAGCGGCGGTGGGAGGATTTAGGGCAGGCGTCGTAGGCAATATTGGCGCGCGTTTTAATTTTCTGCAGTATATTAGTGGTGGCCGATTTAAGTAGGTGGCGTATGCGTGCCTGGCATTGTTGTTCGATGTTTGTAGGGGAGAGACAGTCACTTGTATTTAGGAGGGTATGGGCGAGGGGTAGGGGGCCACCGTTGGTGCTACATCTGCGAAGTTTTCGTATGAGTTTGCGTGTTTTTGATTTAGCCAGGTGAGGTCAAGGGACGAGGGAGTTGGGCGGGGTTTCTTCGGGGGTAGGAGGGGCCATATGGTGGCTGCGTGGTCTATATGTTGGGAGAGTAGTGTGGTAAATTTCGAGGCGAGGGTGTCGAGGGTGTCGGGAGAGGCCGTAGAGGGGGGTGTATTAATAATTTCTGCGTGGAGGGAGGCCGTGTGGTTGATAAGGGAGGGTGTACTATTTTGATATGTTTTTATGTTGTGCGGTTGTAGTGGAAGTTTGAAGGTGAGTTTGCGGGTGGTGTGGTGTGCGTGAGGTAGGTTTTGGGCCGAGGGGGGGCGAGCGATTAAAGAGGAGGGGGCAAGAATTACTAGGTGGACCGCCGAGTGGTCGGTAAAGTGGGAGGGTGAGGTGAAAACCGAGCATTTAGGTGGGTTGAGGCCGAGGGGGGAGGGATGAGTGGTGAGCCAGTGGTCGAGGCATCCTCCGCTACGGGGGAAGGTAGGGATGGAGGGGTGGAATGGGCGGAGGCGGGATTCGAGTAAGGAGGTGAGGGCGGGGTTGCCAGCACCTTGTGTCGTGGTCGTTTGAAAGTCGCCATCCCAGAGGACGCGGTGGGTCGGGTAGTCGTCCACTAGGCGGAGGCCCCATGCTGCGACTTCTGCGTATATTCGGGTCAGTTGGGTGCTGTGGAGCTGTGGCATGTAGGCTCCGAGAAGGAGGTAAGGGGTGCCTGAGTGTGGGATTTGGATTAGTTCAAATATGTGGGGAATGAGGTGAGGGGGTGGGGTTAGGACCGCGGCGGATTGGAATGAGGTCCGGCGGACCGCAAGAAAAACTCCTGCGTTGGGTGGGGGCACAGGTGAGTAGTATGGTCGAGAGCTTTTGAGGAGGTATTGGGGTAGGGTGAGTCGCAAGCGTGATTTATGTGTGGCGTGAAATTGAAATTGTTTACAACAATACTAGTAAAAACCGGCTGCTGTCTCTGGGCCCCCCCTTGTGCTACGCCTAACTTGACTTAGAAGCGTGAGGTAGACCGTGAAACCACTAATCCTAACCTCTCCAATGGCAGTGACGATATCGTCTAAAACATACCCGTATCCAGGTATTTATTACTTTCTGATCTATACGCGTTTTTTGGATACAGTATGAAATATACAATGTCGCTAGTCTCCACGATACGCGGCCTGCTCCATCCGCTGCGGGGTCGTTGATCAGCAAGGATGTTCAGCTTGAGCTGGTCGAGGCGAACCTGTCTGACCTCGGCTCCTGTGCGACTCCGGTCGTGCCGGAGCTAGGGGGGAAAGGCAGGTGAAAAACCCCCCTCGCATAGGTCGTCGTCGGTCCCGCCTCGATCCGTGCTCATCCCCGCCCGAGGTAATAGCTGCTCCTCCCGACGCAGCTCGCCACCTAGCCGAGTCTTCTCTCCTCCTTCGGGGGCTGAGAAGAGAAAAGAACTAGGCTGCAGACGGTGTCCGGTTGGCTCTCCTGCCCCCGAGCCAGATTTTCTCCTGTCCCCTGTCCTTTTTCCGTCTGTTTCCAACACCTATATGATCGCGTTGTGGCCGTCCGTACCCTCCCCGGTGGTTTACGTTGTTAGGGGGCCGCCTTTACGAGCAGTGTGCCGTTACGATAACCCTAGGCACATTGCCTGAGGCAGCCTATCGATAACCGGGTACCGACTAGGGAAGGGGTTGGAAGAACACATGGATCGAGTCGCCGGTCCTCAAAAGATGGTGGGTACGGGAATTTTTCCAAAACCCCCCCGTACCGGGCTTTTCCGGCGGCGGGCGATCCTAAGGACCGCCGCCGCCAGATCGTGCCGCTCCTCCGTCTGCGACCCACCTCCGTCCTGCTTAGCATCATGCCTCGCCCCCATGGAGACTTAAGGCTCTCGCATGGCTGGCGATTGCTAGCGAGCGCCGTGCCCTAGCGCTGCTTCCCAGCTGTCCGCCGCCAGCTCCAACACCCTCGTCCCTCCGCTTATCCGTCCGTACCCTTCTTCGTCAAAAAACATTTCGCATGCGCCGCTCCCGCCCCATCGTCGGGAGAGTATCTGCGAGTATTTTGTCGCGGAAAAGAATATCGGACTGGCCGAGCGGGAGATATGGTGTACGGATATTGAAATTGAAATTGAAATTGTTTACAACATGTACCGTATGCGCCGGTTTTTCACCAAAAGCCGGATGCGTCGGCTGCTGTCTCTGGGCCCTCCCAACTATGCCATACAGGGAACTTACAAGTCAAGGCTAGACCGTTAACCACCTAATCCAACCTCTCCAAGGGTGTTCGGGGGTTTTACTCCCCCCCGGGGAGGGTGCAATTAGAGGCGAAGGTTGTGTGCATTCAGGGTCGTGCGAGGGGGCAGTGTGCGGATGCGCGGCGGGAGGTCGTGCGGGACTTGATGCGGTATATGCGTAGGAGGTGATGCAGCCATTGGACAGTATGCGTGTGGAGTTGTGCAAGAATGCGAGATGTGTCGAGATGTGCTTTGGAGACGAGTTTATCTGGAGGGTCGGTGCGGGCGGTGAGAAGGGAGGTGAGACTCGTGATGGTGGAGGAGTGCGGTGTACCTGTGCGGCTCATGACTATGGGGAGGATGTCGACCACTGTGCCTGGCCAGTGGTTTCTGATGGCGTTCGCAAGGGGTGTGTATTTGTCACGTATGAGGTCGGCTGTGTGGGAGAGGTTGTTGTCTGTGCAGTACTTCCATTCCCCTATCTCAATCTTTTTTATGGACGCGTAGCGACGGCGACCGTTGGAGTGACCAACGAATCGGGGTTCGAGGATGCGGATGAAGTCAGGTTTGTGTGCAGGGGGACGAAGCAGGGGGGGGAGAATCTCAGGGGGGAGGACGGCGGGGCATGAGGTGAGGGAGTCAGGCGAGAGACCTTCGTCAGCAGCAACAAGCCGGGTGGGCATGTGGGTGGGGTGAGGTGGGTGGCAGTCAAGTGGAGTGAGGGCAGGGGTGGGGGAAGCAAACGATTTTATGGGTTTGTTACCGAAGTCTGCGGTGATGGTTTCCCAACGTCCTCCGTTGTGGCGTTCCAGTAGGGAGAGTAGGAGTTGCAGAGCGCTGTTGTGTCGGTCCTGTCTTAGACCAGACATAGAGGGGCAGTTACCGGCCATGTGGCCGTTGCTGGTGAATTGACCACATAGGGGGCAGCGCAGGGTGGGGTTGTGAGTAAGTAGGCGGGTGTTGTGGACGCCCCACATGAATTCTTGTTTGTGTGTGAACTGGATATTTGTGAGGGTTGAGTGTTTTTTGTGGTAAGAAAAATCGGCGCCGTCCTTCGCGGCGCGGGCGAGGAGGGCTCCGTGTTTGGTTGTTTGCGAGAGAGGAGTGTGTGTGTGTTTTGTGCTGTAGGTGTGTGCGTCGGATTTGAGGTTGGTGTATCTGTAGGGTATGGGGTCCCCTAGGGTTTGTGGGAGGAGGGTGTATGGCCATGTCCAGTGGCCTATTGTGACTTCAGAACCTGTGGTGTATGTAGTGTCGGGTGGGTGACCATCCGCGACTTGGTTTGCGAGTGTGTCTGCGAGGTCGTTGCCTAGGGAATGGTTGTGGGCTTTGATTTTGCCGAGGTGTGTACGGATGCCTGCTTCGCAGCGGGCTTTAAGGGTGTGTGTGATAGATGAGAGGGTGTCGCGATGAATGTTGTGGCGGTAAGCGGAAGGGCAGTTTAAGTAGCCTTGTATGAGGCGGAGTGAGCACGCACTGTCTGTGAGGAGGTGGGTGCGGCCAATTTGGAGGCCTACATCTATGCCAGCTAATTCAGCCCGATTTATTGTATGGGAGGGAGGGGTAGAGGTCACCAGGATTTTGACTTTGGTGTCCGAGGCGGGGTGGGTAGCTGCTGCTCCGAGGGGGGTCGAGCTGCCTTTTTTCGAGCCGTCTGTGTATACAAAGTCCTGCCAGTTCCAAGCAAGGGTGCCTCTGGTGGGGGGGTACGTTAGATGTACGCGGTCTGGGAGGGGGTATGTGAGGGGGTGAGTTGGGTTTGGGGGGCGGTGGTATATACCTGCTGAGTGGGGTGAGTAGGTGACAATGAGGTGTGGAGGAGGGGGGTGATGTTGCGGGTTGGGGAAGGTGAGTGTCGTAGATAGATTCGAGAGTGTTGTGAAGTGCGGTCATGGCTGTGGGTGACGGGAGGGTGGAGAGTACGAGGGGGTTGGCGACGAGGTATATGTCGACCATCCATCGTGTGCCGAATGGGGTAGGGGTGGGGTTGCCGGTGTGTTGGTCGGGGGGTAGGAAGGTGCTTGCGTCATTGGAAAGGGTGTAGAGGTGGTGGGTGTATGGGGAGTTGATGTATTTGGAGTGGCGGTAGGGTGTGTGTTCCCATCGGGGGAGGGTGAGGATGGTTGCGCTGGGTGTGTGAGGGGCTGTGAGGTGTGCGCTGGTGATTGCGTGTTCCATGGCGCGGCGCATGCATTCGTGGTCGTATTATGGGTTGGCGATGTTGGTACCTTGCCATGTGTGTGGGGCGTTGCTGCCGCTGGATGAGAAGACTATGTCTTCGGGGTAGAGAGAATGGTAAGTGTTAGAGTGGAGGGATTTATTGAGGGGGTCGGAGTAGAGTTCTGTCTGGATGCGGAATGTGTGACAGAGAGCTCTGAGGAGGTCTTCTCTGGTGGTCCATCTGTTACGGGTGGTGGTGGCGGGTGTGGGTGAGTGGATTTCTGAGCGGGAACCTAGGCGAGTGAGGAGGTGGTAGACCTCCTCCTCGAACGTACGCTGCGAGAGGTCGGGGCGAAAGAGTTGGTAGAGATGGCGGACGCGAGGGCCGTTGAGGGTGGTTACCGCGCGGCCGTCGGGAGTGCATAGTATGGTTGTGTCGTGGAGGGATGGGTGTGCGACTATCGAGACACTTTACACGGCAACTATGGCAGGCAATATACCATAACACATGTACCCAACAAGGGACGACAGCGAAGACATCACGGCGCCACCATCTGGAGCGCAGTTTGAAAACTTGTATAATCATGTTAACCAGTTGGTCCTAAAGGTAAACCACACGACAAGACGAAACCACCGGCCCCTACCAAGCAGTATAACATTCCGCCAGTACATGCCGACGAAGTATATGAGGGTGGGAGCGTGGACGAGTACGCCACGCATGTATCTCCTAATTCGACCAAGACCGCGTACATTGAACCGTGCGATTGGATCGACTTACTCCCACGAGCGTTCAACGACATTTTACCGCATGTCAACGCATCTATACCGGGCATGTGGACGCCTCGACACGACGAGACGGACAAGTTCCTAACAAAAGAAGAATGACTTCCCTCCCGCGACGAGTATCGACACCTAGCGTGCTATGACGCTTACTCTGCAGCCGCGGACGCGGCGCTCGAAACAACTATGACAACAATTCGTTCGACAACCGCTACTGCAGCGGAATGAGTGCATGCATGGGACGTCAACGACGCGGCCATTCGGACACACAGGCATGTCACGCAAGCCGTCGAGTCGCGACTTCCCTATATTCGCCGCTTCAAGGGCAAGAAGGCCCTTACGGGAGAGGAGCGAGTCGGCAAATGCCTCGTGTACTCCCGCTTCTTTGACACACATGCTGCCGACCGCAGCACCAACGGCGTCGACGGACTCCTCGCAGCCTCGGAAGACAAAGGGATCGAAGTTAGTCTCCACGCGGCCGAAAAAGCTTAAGCCGCTGAAAACTTTAAGCAGCCGACGCCCGGCATGGGCGACGGAGGCAGCCCCGACATACCTACCGCGAAGCGTGACAAGAACCTTAAGGACAAGGAACACATCGATT
>JAPMLY010002259.1:25000-26225 GCA_026401115.1 Tetraselmis chui | reverse complement strand
CTATAAACCGTCTGCCAAGAACAAACACGGAGTAGCCGAGAATATATGAAGATTCGCGTAAGTGGGAAATAATTTTCCGTATAATTATCGGAAAACGCCGATCTCAGTATGTCTATTAGTTTCCGTAGAAAGCGCGGCAGACCCATCAAGCAACTTCCAGGTTTCACACCAACGCTCAAAGCCCAAGGATCCGCTGACGGTCCATTACGCACCCCGCGCAACTTCGCAGATCCTGACGCGGGTAAGTCCGAGTATGCCGTCCATGAGATCGTCGCCCATATTCTCAAGAAGGGCGCCGACTTCTACAAGGTGCGGTGGACTGGGCTTGACGAGCGAAGTGACACCACCGAGCCGGTCGCGCATCTATCCGACGATGCGTCAAAGGCGAAGATACAAGCCTACTTGGACGGTCGCGCTGCTTTGGAGCCACCGTCAAAAGCTGTGCGACTCGCCGAGGTGCGCAGTGGGGAGTCCGTTGTCGACGAGGGGGCGTCAACAGACGAGACCATTTATCTAGACGGTGACTCGCCTGCGCCAAGACATGCCATAAAGCACTCGAAGATATCTCCAGTGTGGAAGTTTTGCTCTCCGAAGTTTCAAGACATGCACGGCAAGGCAGCGACTATTTGTAATTTCTGCCATGAACAACTATCAGCACCCAACACTACCAATATCTGGAACCACCTTGTTAGACATCATTCGAGTACGTTAGTGAACGCTTCCGTGGACGGTCATAAGGTATTTCGGTCGCGCCCAACTGCGTTTTGTCACCAACCCGCAGGCTTACCGAGCCCTCCCGACGTTGTTTATGTCGAACTTGCTTGTGATGATAATACCCTCAACTGCGACGTTCCCGACATGTGCTTGACATAAATGATAAGATTACGATCGCTTTTGTCAAGATTGTTTGCAGCACTTAGGTTCTATTGTATGTGTTGCTGACTTGATGTGCAGGTGTCGGTCGGGAAGATCCTCGGGCAACAGCTCCAACCCACCAATGGTGCCAAACCTGCCGCCCCTACTAACGTCGTCACCAAGCTCCACCCTGCTTCGAAGAAAGAGTTCGACAGAGCATGTGCCAAGTGGATTGTGAAAAGCTGCCGTCCACATTCAATGCCGGAGGACGACAAGGCTTTTCGTGACTTCATTAGAACCATAACACACGGCCGATACTCCCCTCCGGCTGCTTCCACCGTCAATAAGATCGTCATGGACATGTCTATTG
>JAPMLY010002259.1:15000-20000 GCA_026401115.1 Tetraselmis chui | reverse complement strand
CAATGGTTGGTCGAGCGCTATTTTTTGCCGCTATTGTTGTCACAATTTGCGCGTCCAAGCTCAACTAGGACAAGGTAATTACGTTGGTGGACGTTTGTTGAAGTCGCTCTTTAAGTCGCTCCTCAGTATACATTTTTAGCTAGCGTACGTCGCCAGTGATGCTTTAGATTTGCGGTGGTCGTAAATGATTCCGTTGCGTCATTAATTTGGGGGTTTTAAAAATTGCATGCCCCGTAGTCATCGTCTGATTGGGGGAACAAGGGGGGGTTTCTCGATTGCGTAGTCGCGCCGGAGAAGTAACCTCTCAGCTTACGTATATTACTTCGATACCTACAAGACGCTCGGCCGGTGGCGCCCACCTCTACAACCCCAATCATGTGCAATTATTTTGCACAAAGTATACGCTTATGTGGACGAAGACGCACTCCGGAAGTTGGTCGGTCCAAGCATTGTGATAAAAAAATACAAAAGACAACTAATATCTCTTTTCACTACCAACCAAACAATTTGTTCCATGAGAAACTGAGACACCTCTATAACCGTGATGCGCCGAACACACGCGGAGTCATGGGGTTACGAGGCATGCGCTGATTATAGAATGACAGCACCATTGATACATGAACAAGGATGAATGGAATGCAATATCGCCATGAGAGAAAAAAGGCGCCCATCCGCAGACGCAGAGTCGTAGCAACTTAAGAGCGGGTGCGGTTGCCAACCTTTCCACGCCATCTAAATCCATCAAGTAACGGGCATGAGTGACGTTCTTGGTTTCGTTTAATATTTTCAGGTGGGCCTACTTCAATTTGAAAATGCCCGAAATACCGCCCCGCTAGAGCCACAAGACTCAATTTGGGTCACCACAAGAATTCAAAATAACGTTAGAGCGCATCCGCCACGTCGGGGTAGTTTGGGAAACTCACGCTGCCGTGAAATCGATATAATGTAAACACACTATTGTATTATATTGCAATTTGCCGCCTCATTTGAGTAAATTCTCCGTGCCACCAAATTATTTTACCCGGTCTTATTGCCGTTCTTATTACTACACCGAGCCGGGGCCACGAACCACCAGAAAATCCCGGTGTCCTCGGCAGTTAAGCAATTTTACGTGGCATTGTATGTTTCCTTTGTCACGATGATAATAGGTCAGACAACCAAGCTCGACCTTGCTTAATGCAACGGACGTGAACGTGAGGAACTTGGTGATGTTCTTTTTTGATGTGGATGGACTTTGCGCTTGAACGACGAGCCCTTGCGTCTATCGTCATATGTGGTGATGCCTTTCCGCATAGAATTTTAAGTTATTTGGATACGCCGGATTTGCGTGCGCCTGCTTTAGTTAAGTACACCCCTCAAAATAATTCCGGACACGATTTCGCACCTTCCCAAGCAAAAAATGTAACCATGCCTCGATTTTATTAACAATTTTTGAAATCTTAGCCAACGCTTTGGCGCCCAAGATGTAATGTGCCGACAAATACGAATGGCGAATTCGAGCACTGCCGGGCTTGTGGACTTGGGGTTATCGCGCCCGCACCCGTGCGGCAAACAATCGCCGTGTTGGTTAGACGAAAAGAGTAACGAGCGCACAACGCCGCAACACGAATGCTTATGCGACGGTCGTGTAAATATAATGCATAGGCGACGGAGGCAGGAGGTGAAACGGCAGGTCGTTGTGGGGGAAACGCACGAAATCGCGTATGTAGACTTAGCACCGATATGCGCGCCACACAAGGGCAAGCTGCTTTCGGCCACATGCCCACAATGTTCAAACGATCATAACTTACTCAAATATGGTCAAAACGTTTTCAAACAGGTACCGTTGGACTCGTATTTTCAATGCACGTCGGACGCACATACGTGTGTGTAAAAAACTTCAATAAACGAATTTTCTGTGAATTATTATAATTTTCGTATTATTCCGCCCAAGCTGAGCCGCAATGACAAGCAACACCCGTCGAATTCGGCTCACCTCATGAGGCGATTTATTCGGGGTTTGTCGATAAATGTTTACCAATGCTTTATTCCTACCGATTTCCGAGCCTAATTCCCAACGTGTGCAACGCGTGGGGCGAGTGTGGTTGGCACAGGCACATACCCAAGCATCCCAAACACCACCGTCAACGTGATGCGTCCCTACTAACGGCCAAAATGAACCTCGCCCCTCACGAAAGCCAATCGCCCTTGCTTGTTTATGGCGTGCACTGTTTATCCAAACTTACGGCGACATGTGCGTTTTTACTCGCTTGCTTTCCAATAACATCACCCGTGCCTATGGCGTGAACTTCCGTGCTATATACACACACCCGCAAACCAAACCTCGCGCATTGAACACGGCACCCACGCCTCCAAACCCCTTCCAACAAGTCCCCCAAAATACGGTTATGTGGAACACGGAGTAATATGCAGCTTGGTATGAGCGCTTGAGCAATGCCCAAGCGTGGCGCTCTTAACAACGTGTGCACTTCAGACAATTTCCTGGAAATTTATGGGCTTAATTCGCCCACTCGACCGACAACACTCGCTTTAAGTTAAGGTCTAACCACACCGGATGACGGCTAACGGCTTGCTTCCCGGCTCTCCTACAATTGGGTGGTACTCGGGTGTCGTCGTGCTTGACGTGGAAGAGTGCACAAACAAATATCAGCTATTTGTTCGATTGCACAACAAATAAGCCTCCTCAGCGGGCAATTGCTCGAAGTTGCGGTTATAGGTTTCACGAACCAACTGCATGAGTTGGCTCTTTCAATTTCGTTTACGGATGATTATATCGGCATGTTATCCTCAATGTTATTGGGATACCTCAGGTGCTCAATTGCAGCAGGCCAATACATTATCGCCGCAGCAAGTTGACGAGACGAATTCAAATTTAAATTGACTAATAAGGTGTACGGGACAACATGCCAATTGTTGTATGGCCGTCCCATCCGGCGCACGGACTATGTACTGCAAGAGATTACAACTGTTAACGGAGTTGTCGTGGAGATCTGCGCCGTTTGACAATTAAAAACCTCACTAGGACGTGACAGCGCAGGGGTTTATGAGCGTCACGTTTGCGGTTGCTCACATTGCCGACAGCGCTGGTTGGATAGCGGGGGAGGGGGCAAGGCCGCCCGTCTTCTGTTGGTTCCTCCGCTGGTACAATACCGACGAGTTCATAATGCTCTCTTGCTTCAACTGTCGAAGCTCCGCCCCTGTGAGGCCGGTCGTGTCTCGCCGGGACTTCCGCTTCTCGAGGTCCTTGTTCAGACGCTTCATAAAGTCGCCGTACTGCCCCTTGGGCGCCGTCTTCACCGTTTGCAACCCTGTGTCGAGCTCCCCGCTGTCACACCAATCGACACGTACATTAGCATTGTATTGAAATTGATATACATATTTCATTAAAAAAACGACCATTCAATGGGCGAGACGACTCACTTTGCGATTTTGTCGTGCTTCTCTTCTCGCCGGCGGATGTCCTCCTCGCACGTCTGCAGGTAGCGTTGCGTGCGGTACAGGTTGTACACGTAGGCGGCCTTCGCTTCCCTCTGCCGATTCGCCTTTCTGGGGTCTTCCGAATCGCACCGCATGCGCATTCCCTTCGCGAGCTCCTCTTGACGGCACAGCTTCAGCAAGTCCACCACGTGGTCCAGTACGCCCACCTCCCCGTAGTTCTCCTCCAACTCCGACAGCCCATCCTCGCTGCGAGAGAAAACCCGATAGCAACATACAAAACCCATCATTAACTGTTTCAATCTGATGTCCCTCGAAAACCTCTCTTCAGAATATTCGACGAGGAGACGGATACAAAGCAGCGGTAGGGTGTGTCGTAATATAGTTACACAATCAACCCGACGCAGCAGTATTTATACGTTCTGTAACATCAAAATCGATTACAATATCTTTCACACCCTCTTTAACACCTCATTAACACAAACAAAAAAACATAAAGACTATTAAAGCATGTCCATACATTCGGGAGGCCCATCATTTTCAAATTAACATTCTCATGTATCAGTTGAATTAACATAAAATTGGTTTATGGTGCCTATGGTCTTAACGTAATTCATTTTTCAATAAACAGATAATACAAGAGGCGCCTTGGCAGTTGTTTCCAAGTCCTCTTTTCAATACCTCTTTTCAATAACTCTACGACCTCGTTTGTATGAAAAGCCAAAAGCACCAATAGACGGCTTCCTCTCATTTACAGATACACTACGTTTCATCACCTTTCGTTGAATTCCCGTTCGTATACGAATACATCGTAGCGAAGAAAACAACAATTCATACCATATTTCATCGATCCGCATGTCGAGGATTACACCAAAACCTTAATATCATTGTCATCATGACGTGTTTACTGTCTCTTATAAAAGACTTGGCCCATTTACGAGACACATTATTGCTTGACACGGGGAAACTGAGGATATGAAAACGAAAAAAATTGTTGTGTCTGCGACACTCACCAAAGATCGATGAAGCGCGGATCTTCTTTGCTGAATGTGAAATCCGCCGCCGATGCCGAGCTGGGACGCGTTTCGTCGCCCGTCATGTTTGCGCTCATACCCATCGTCTCCTCGTCCAATACTTTGAAAACGCGCGCGCGCTTCAGCAGCGCCGAGAGGTTCGCGGACGAGACTTCCCGGCCGCCTTCGTGTATCATGCCCAGCGCCCGGTACATTCGGTTACGTTCCGCCACCTTCGCCGGGTCCTCGACCTTCTCGCGTGCCTTTTCCGCTGCTATTTTTGCCTGTGAACACAGCCACCCACAGCAAAAAAAAAATTAAACACTCAAGCGCGGCGTCGCATCGACGTCGTTGTGCCTAATGACGACAACTCACGAACTCAACGCCGCACCGGTAGACCAAACTCGTCACGAGGCGACACGGTTCACGACAAAACGCGGAATGACAGTGCATATCGCAACATGAGAGAACACAACCTGCTAGCAGGGTCTCGAATGCGAACGCATCATTCAATTACAAACGCCGTGTCGAATTGTTTGTTTGTTTGTTTGT
>JAPMLY010002259.1:0-12500 GCA_026401115.1 Tetraselmis chui | reverse complement strand
CGGCGAACTCCCACTGTCCGTTCTTCTCCTCCGACTCGCTGCAAGACGAGAGGAAAGCAGCACAACCTCGTCAACTCGGAAGCAGCTCCACGAACCGTCCATTAATTCATAACGATATAAATACGGAATAAATATGTTAACGTAAAAGTATGTCGGTCAAGCCGAGCCGGCGGATACAAGCTACAAAGTCCTAGCATGGAAAATAAACAGGCGCTAAATTAGAAAAGAACGCAAGCGCGCAGCCGACGATGACTCTCGGACGCCCTCCCGTCGCATGGCATCGAAACCGGACAGCGATTATGAAATCATTAATGTGGCAGCACAACATTGCAATTGGTATGTGTGTCCATGCTATAAGTTATCATGATATAACAATGGCCACGAGGGGTTGAGAGCTGTCGTTGCAGACTGGCAAGTGGCGGGACGCACAAAGGTCGACGATAAGTAGGGCTGAATAATGCTATGGTTGATCTGGCGGAGCTTAACTCACGAAGCAATTTTGACTCCATAAAATAAGTGCGCCTGAGAAAATACGGTGGGTAATGTAATAGGCCCCTCGGCAGCAGGACAAGTAGGCGGTGATCTTGGAAGGCGAAGGAGATGCACTCTCAAAGTCACGTAACCGGCAGAATCTGTGGCTTTGGTGCAAAATCATAACAATAGTAATCAATAGTCATAATTTGCAATCACAGTATCATCTACTGTCAGGATATAAATGAGACGAGCTAAAAACATTCGCGGTTCCCGGCATCGCTGCTCCTATGCGATTTAAAGTTGAAACATGCCACGGCGATTTTCGTTGCATTTGAGGGCAATGTCGTGAGCGAGAGGATTAATTATATTTTCAAGCAACTAAGGATTGTACAAGCCGCTTGTAGATTAACACGTGACCATCTTAATTAAAGCATTAAAGATATTCTATTTTGTTTAATTAGGTCGCGATCCTATCTAAATGGGAAGGAGGGGCTTCCCTTACAAGATCCCATTTTCTCTACCATGTAGATCATTCAAGCGTTATATCATGCTCATCACCTAAAGTGCTGCACATCACCTTCGCCCTTGGATAATAATACCAAAATATAAATCTAAACCCTAAGAAAACACATGCATTTGCAGTACATATCTCTGTGATACAAAGAATAATACTATTCAATGGGAGCAAGAAAAACGAAGAACACCACCCAAAGCCACCGAAATATTCTGTCGCTATTCTAATCTTTCTGTTTACACACCCACACACTATCACATACTCACTCGCACGGAAAACACACACACACACACACACACACACACACACACACACACACACACACACACACACACACACACACACACACACACACACACGCGCGCGCGCGCGCGCGTCTTGAGGAGCGCAAGTAATCGCGACCACACACTCGGCTACACAGTTGAGAATTTCAGTCGCATCGACTGTGATCTGCCCAATAATATGATGTTGATCGGTCACATACTCTTCGAAGACGGTAGTAGTAAAATAGTGATATGACAAAAAAACGCGAGTTTAAATTAGCTTATGACGATGAATGTGGCGTGCGTATCTCGCTGTGCGCACCTGCTTAGCCTATCCGCTCGCTGTTGTGCTTTGTCGAGGTTTTCTCGAAGACGCGCGACGTTGGCTTCGCTGGATGTGCTGCCAAACGGGACGTCGCCGAGGTCAGCGAAACTTCCAGAAGCATTAAGACCGCGTGTGGCTGCGCCCTTCACCGCGGCCAGCTGTTTCCTCGCACGCACCACCTCTTTGTCCGCGAGCTCCCTCAGCCTGTTCTTGGCCTCTGACTCACTGCAAGGCGGAAATAATGCAACACCACCCCGTCAACCCGGAAGCTTCACGAAACGCGTAATGAATCATAACGAAATAAATACGACATGAATATGTCGACTTGTTTGGTATGGATCCAGCCAAGATCCTAGTGGATCTTGGCGAGATGGCAAATATTCGCTACAAAGTGCAAGCACGAGCAAGATTAGGCGCTTATAGGCAAAGAACCCAAGCGCCCGGCGGATGATGACTCACAGACACCCTCTCGTGGCAGAGCATCGAAACCGGAAAGTCATTCTGAGATGGCGGCAAATTCAAGAATATGCAACATATTCAGGTTGGTACAAATGTCGCCATCAGAACAGAGCCGCGCTGGCAGGTTCGGGAGCTGTCATAACAGGTGGCGAGAAGTGCTAGGGACGATCCTACTACATTAATTTAATAATATGTGTGTGTGTGTGTGTGTGTGTGTTTGTGTGTGTGCGTGTGTGTGTGTGTGTGTGTGTGTGTGTGTGTGTGTGTGTGTGTGTGTGTGTGTGTGTGTGTGTGTGTGTGTGTGTGTGTTGAAAAAGAATAATATTACAACTATGGGTATTTATGGGATATTTCAAAGATTACAAAAATATAGAGTGAGACACGCAGGGTGTGCACATGATTAAAAAAAACCATAAAGAGCGACGGGCACAGCTACGGGCTACTCATGATACATAAGTTTCACTAAAGCTATCGTTGGGGGCATTTGATTCAGACGGGTGGGTGTGGCCGCACTGACACAAACAGAAGTGTGCGCCAATACGTACCTTTTTACCTGTCCTTAGATTGGCAGGTAGGTAGCAATGGGAGGCGCAGACAATATACTCAAGGAGAAAATTAAAAAAGTGGAATCTGTAATTTCAGTGCACAATCGAAGAGAATCAGAACAGTAAATCCTCCTTCGTGATCGCAGTATTAGTGTATTTAGAAGGTAAAAGGGTAAGCCTCCTTAGAATTACTGTGATCATAAACAATAGAAAAAATTGAAGGAACTTTACAACTCGATCTCTGCCGACCTTGACTTGCTCTGCGTATTGCTGATCGGTAGAATATTTTCGAAGGCGTTGGGAACTATTAAGCTTAATTAGTCTTATGTGAGATTAATTCAAGTTTGATTGTTTAAAGTGGCGCGTGCGCGTCGCTATACACGCACCTGCGTAGCTTATCCACTCGCAGTTGCGCTTTGTCGATGATTTCTCGAAGCTGCGCCGCGTTGGCTTCGCCCGATGCATAGCCAAACATGAAATCGCCGGGGTCACTGGATGAGCTTCCCGCAGAATTAAATCCCACTTCCCGACGGCGCCGTCGCGGCGGGGTGGGCGAGTAACTAACGCACTCCTTCAGGTCACGGATGCAGCGCAGAATCTGGATTCGCTGGGCGTCGGAGCGAATACCGATGTCGTCGTAAAGCGAGTCGTCCGTCAGCTTCAGCAGAGTGCGGCCGTCCACGGCATAATTGCCGAACTTGTGTTGGTGCTGACTCAGCCCCATAGCATCCAGCCAGTGGCGAACCTGCCAAGATTTCACATGCAGCACCGCCACCATCCCTCAATGCACTCCCTCGAACCAGTACCACCGAAAGGAAGCACGTAAAACCTGATGAGATTACTGAAACACCTTACGCGGGCAAAAAGCACAGAGGCGATCAGAAGGTGACCGTCGTTGACGTTTTGATGACGCGTATTACCGATGAGCTAATGCGTACTTTCCTTAATCAGCCAAAGCCTACTGTTACACCAAAGTCAAAAGCCGGTCCATTGAATGACGCTAATGCAAAAAATACAAAGCGGGGTACACAGTTGCGCTTGGTGTATTCCTGCATTTTTGAGTTACAGCAAGACTACCAAAATGATTTGATATATTTGGATGTAATTTCATTTTTAAAAAATCTTACAAGAAAAAGCAGTGGAAGCCACCAAGCAAAACGAAGGAAAGAGGAAAAAACCTAAGCCAGAGGAACAGGAAGGCATGCCACCGCGTCAGCACTGCCCTCCTGAAAAGCGTCGAAAAGCGGGATAGGAACCCAGAGTGCTATGAAGAGCAGCAGAAAGACGTTGCATGAATTCACGTCACACATCCCCGTGTAATTTCATTTTCCTACCCTGAGAATTCCTTTATGATAACAAGAAACCGCTGCCAGTGATACATTCGAATCAGGATACCGCGCACCCAAAGCCCTATTCCGAATCGTTACTGTGTCAGTAGGGTAAATTGCTATATTTTGGTTTTTCAGCTTTCACGATACATTTTTTTCTTCGCATTGCATTCAAACATTGATCAAACGTCTCAAAGCAGCTTCCATTCGGATTGCGAGTGACACATTACTTTCCATCATTAATGAGCGCGTTGACCCACCTTCGCCCCATTGTCATTTACTCTGAAAAAACACGCAAGGGTGTGACAGCCGTTCACAAGCGTAACAGAGTAATTGCAGAAATTGAGGGTCGCGAGCTGAAACAGATGTGCGCCCCACCTCAACGGTGTCCCATGTTCGCGGGTCGCGTTGCAGCAAGCCTTGTAGGAGGCGCTTGTGGCGCGCGTCAGTCCCCTTCTGCCCGGGCGCCTCGTATGCCGTCCCCGCTCTGTAGTCACCGCCTGAGCCCCGGACGCGCCCTCCCTCGTTGCGCCTACTAACCCCCCCGAAAAACAACAAAACCAGTTGTGAACCAATCTGTCCAACTAATACAACCATTATAATTGGTCACAAGCATCGCGTCAATATGTTGAACCGACTGTTTCATTTAGATGAAATCGCATCGTTGTCTCTATTATATCATCAGTAGCATAGTCATTCTCTATTATATCATCAGTAGCACAGTCACTGAAACTGATTTCATTATTGCTAATTCCCATCAGTCGAACAATGTTCACATGTATCATTTACTTAGTTGCTCGTTTATCTATGCGAACGACGTTTCCTATGCACAAAATGCAATTGCAGGAGGGCGGCAGGCGGGGGAGGGCTCACTCACCCGTAAGCTGACTGCGGCCGCCTCCGCCCGTCCCGCTGCCCTCTGTAGTAAGGACTGTTGTCAATCGAATTCAGCGACCGCTCCGACGCGCTATCGTCCGAGCTGCGCGGAAACCCTATATCGAAAAAAACAGGCACAGGTCACATACACATTCCACTTCTTTCACTGCCAGAGCCACACGCGAGAAGACTGGCATGTTAGGGGGTACGTACATGTGTGGCTGTTGCCGCTGGAGTAAGCAGCGGCGGCGAAGGTGTTGTGAGGGGAGCGACGGGGGGAAGGGGGGCGTCTGTTGCGGCTGCGCGGAAAGTCTTGTTCTGAGGAAGAGGCAGAGTTGTTGCGCCGCCCCACCGACTCGCTAGCGCCGGGCTTCCCCGTCCATGCCTGCGCCTTCCGTTGCCCCTGTCGACTCCCACTCACGCTCTCGCCGTCAAAGTCTTCCGAGTATCCGACGCTCTCCGCCTGCAATCACGCCGCGGAACACTCCGTCATCACGCCTCGACTAACGGAATACAGACGCGGAAACGCGCTACACTTGGTCTGGGCGTGGGATCCTTCCAAGCATGAAATTGATGAATGGAGGAACAGAAGGGAGAGCGCGGGGGGTGTTTCATAAAGCTACATGCTGGGTCGTACCTGTGCCGCCCCGTCTCCGTCGCCCGTACCCTCCGTTTTACCCTACCGCGGGAGAATGAGGATGGAGGTCAGGGCTCGTTGGTGCACAGGCTGCGTTTATACGACAGCACGTACAAGAACTGAAAATCGGGGACGAAGGGGGAGGGGGCAGAGTACCATGGCGTCGAGGAGTTCCTCATCCTCCAGCGTCTCGAACCCGTCCTGCCCCACACGTCAGCCACACTTTCGTTAGGGCACGCCGCAACAGCTTCAATGCCGGAGTTATGAATACAGTGGACATCCGAGGCGAAGATTCCTGGCCGTCTGATCATAGCACACCCCCCCTTAACGAAGCTCATAACCCTCCCTAATCCCACGTCTGCAGGACTATCGGTCCATCTGAAGTTGGATGGCGTGGTGGTACTTGCTGCCGAGAGTTGCGCAGTTTTGTTTGTCGTGGTGCTGAATGCCGCCGTACTCGTACCCCCTCCCGCTCCCCGCGGCCCTTCCTCACCTGCGTGTAAGCCGCCTCCGAACTGGCGATACTGGGCTGCCGGCTCGCCTTCCGGGCACTCATTACATCGATTGAATGGATGGACTGGCAATTAATGCGACACTTAGAGTCAGTTGCAAGCGCAAGTAGTTATTAGCGTCCTGCTGAGTGTCCTTTGCGACCAGTCGGTCCCTCGCGCTCGTGGCTGCCTCGGCATGCCTGTCCCATCACACTTACTATACGGGTACTTGTACTTTTACCTGGTACCAACCTACCATCAACGCGCAATAAGTGCGCCATATATTAATATTATTTAATTAATGTTTCTGTAGAAAAGGCAACTGAATATACACGAATATCGAACAGAAAACTAGAAAATTATAGAAGTTTACAAAGCAGGGGGAGGCTTTTATCGGAGGTGCCCGTGAGATGCTAGGTGAGTTGACAGGTCCGTGTGCAGCAGGGACTGTGTGATGGTTACAGGAGAACTTAACAGCAGCAGAACAGACTGCTGCCTGTATCTGGTATTCTAGTTAATCCGTACTAGGTCAACTGTACGTATTCACTGATAACGCTCACAAATGTGAACGAACATGTACTGGTAATGATGTACTATAATAGCCCCTCTAGATCAAGGAACTAGTCTTCACTTGGCGCCGCTCCTATGCATCGCCTGAAGATCATCCTGTGCTTCGGCTCCGGTAGCGCCTTCGTAAGGCCATCTGCCAGCATGTCTGCCGTGCCCACTGACACAACTACGACTGTCTTTGCATCCACCAGTTCCCGAATATAGTGGTGCTTGATGTCGATGTGCGTTGTCCTATTTGAGGCCATAGGGTTGTTAGCAAGCTTGACTGCTCCCTCGTTGTCCTCATAAACCGTTGTGGCACCATGCTGGTGTTGGTGGACATCCCGCATCAATTGCCGAAAATGCACCGTGCTTTGCCCTGCGCGACTCACGGCGACATACTCTGCCTCTGTGGTGGATAAGGCCACCACCTCTTGCTGTTTGGAAGTCCAGCTGACTGCTCCTCCATTAAGCATGACCATCTCCCCAGATTGTGATCGTCTGGTGGTCGTGTCTGCCGCCCAGTCTGAATCTGAGAACACCTTTATATCGTCCGCGTTGTCTCGTGACGGTTGGCCATAAGTGATGCCCATGGGTCTCGTCCCATTCAAGTATCGCAACAGACGCTTGAGCTCCTTCATGTGGAACTGCGTGGGAGCAGTCTGCCGCCTACTGATGACGCTGATAGCAAACGCAATGTCAGGTCGGGTACACATGCACAGAAAGTTCACCGATCCAAGGATAGCACGGAAGGTCTCGTGCTCCGATGGTGTCAACGCCACCTTGTCATGGTCGGACGCGACTTCTCCATCCCGATAGTGTGTAGGTGACATAGGCACCTTTGATGGCGTGCTGTCCAACATCCCGTACTTCTCGAGGATCTCCTTGGTGTACTGTTGCTGGGAAAGACTGATGGTCCATGCCTCTCTGTTTCTGACAATGTCCATCCCAAGGATGAACTTGGCTTCACCAAAGTCCGTCATGCGGAACTGCTCCCCTATGGCCCGCTTCGCAGACTCAATCCACTTGAGTGAGTCTGAGATGATGAGAATGTCGTCCACATATACCAGCACGATGCATATGCCATGCACTCGGTGGTTCATCGTATAGAGGCTGGTGTCAGATGTCGCCCGCTTGAGCCCGAGTGAGGAAAGCGTATGGTGGAAGAGCTTGTACCATTCACGCGAGGCTTTTTTTAGCCCATAGATGCTCTTGAGTAGGCGCATGACTCGACTCGTTCCATCCTCTGCCCCTCTGGGTTGACGCATGTAAATCTCCTCTTGGAGATCTGCGTTGAGAAACGCAGTCTCAATGTCTGCCGAATGCATGTGCATGTTCCGTTTGGCAGCGATGGCCAAGACAGTACGTAGAGTGCTCAGCTTGACGACGGGAGAGAACGTCTCAGAGTAGTCGACTCCTGCTCGTTGGCTGAAGCCTTGAGCAACCAATCGTGCCTTGAAGCGGTCAACTGATCCATCAGGTTTTGCCTTGACCTTGAACACCCACTTGTTGCCAATGGCGTTGCGTCCAAGCGGCAGATTCTCCATCCGAAAGGTACCCTTGTTGTGGAGGGACGCAAGTTCAGAGCGAATTGCCTTACGCCATGCTGCCGCATACTTCCCACTCAATGCGTGCTTGATGTCAACGGGCACAGGAATGTGCGCCGCCGGAGGGTACGTCGCAGGTTCCTCTGTTGTGGCAGGTTGCCCCTCTGTGCCCTCCCATGGAGCAGCAGTGCGAGGTGGTCGCGGAGGTTTGTTCTGTGTAAACACTTGGGCTGTCTTGTTGACACGTTGGACATAGGCAGCTGCCGCGAAGCATGAAGAGGCCTGACGTGCGTCGTGGTCAATGGCATGATCGGTGGGAGGGTCCTCTGAAGTGTCTTGTAGGATCGCAAAAGGGTTGCTGGTCGGAACTGCGAAGTGTGTGGTGTCAACACACGAGAGGTTGGCACTGGTAGCCCCCCCAGGCTCGAGACCACTGGGTGAAGAGGCTTGTGAAGTGCCATGAGCAACGGGTGCGTGAGCGGGCTGAGACTCAACGAAGGCAACATGGATGGTGCGAACGAGTTTCCCTGTGGCGAGGTTGAGAAGCCAGTAGCCCGGGCCATCATCGCAATATCCAATGAACATGCAGCGGAGGGCTTTGGGAGACAGTTTGTCGCGATAGCGATCCTCCAAACGGAGGTAAGCCGTGCAACCAAAGACCTTAACGTGTGCGAGGTCGGTAGGGACGCCATGGAGAAGGGTGTACGGAACACCGCCCGACCCGGCGGACGCAGCGGGGGAGGGAAGGCGATTGCGAAGGTAGACCGCCGTACGCATGGCAAGGCCCCAATACTTGGTAGGGCAGTTCGCGTGCTGGAGCATGGCGGTTGCGGAATCCGCAAGGGTGGCCCATTGGCGTTCCATCTTGGCGAGTTGGTTATGAGTGTACGGGGCGGTGAATTGGGCTGTATATCCCAAGGAGGCGACCATGGTGCGGCAAGCTGTATCAAGGTAGTTCGGATCACAATCGAACTTGATTGTGGGCCGAAAGGCACAAGTAGGGTGCAGGCGGGAGTGCAAGTTCCGGATGTCTGTGAGAGCGGAAGAAAGTGTGGATACAACAGCTTTCTTGGATGCGAGGGCAAGGAGCCAGATGTAGTTGGAATAGTGATCAATTACACCAAGGAGGTATTTGGCTCCCCCCGGCCCAGTCTCCTTGAGGGGGCCGAAGATGTCAGAGCTGAATGCCTGAAAGCAAGCCGTGGGTTTGGTGCCAGGCTGAGTGTTAACGGGGGCATGGTGCAATTTGGCTAAAATGCACGGTTCACACGACAAGAGGGGAACATGACTGTCGTACTTCGCTCCAGTGATGTCGGCGCTCCGAAGGGCGAGAGTCATGGTGTCTCTGCCAGGATGACCAAGGCGTTGGTGCCACAAAGTGGTGTCAGTAGACATGGGGCCAGCACCTTTGTAAGCAAGGAGGGAAGTGAACTCACCGTTAATGGTCTGCAAATGAGGCAAGTTGTTGTACATGACGAGGATGAAGTCGCCATGAGCGTCACTGGCTGTCGGTTGTCCGACAGCAGGGTAATGGAAGCTAATGTTATGCCGTTTCCGAAGATGCTCCTGGGAAATGATGCTGGGGGCTCCGCGTTTGGACATGCTGGGGGCGTGCGCGGCACGAATGCGAATCCGGCGGGAGTGGCCATCTTGATAAGCGAGATGTAGTTCAACGAGACCGTAACCATGAATGTGGACGTCGATGCCTTTGACGTGGACGGGATTGCGGAGGCGGGTGTAGCTGCCCGCAACGAATGCATAACGATGGGCCTCCAAGCTAATATTGGCACCAGCGTCGATAAAACGAAGGGCGGTTGGCGCGGTGACCAAAGAGGCGCTGTAGGCCACGGGGGAACCCTCAGGGGAGTCCATGTCGGGGGAGGAGTGGCCGGACGTGTATTCGGTGGAAGGGCCACCGTAGTCGGAGTGGGAGGCATCCGAGTCATGGGCGTGAAAGTCTTTGAAAAGGAGATCACGGAGCTCCAAGAGTTCAGTGGATGGTGAAAGGGGGGGTAAGAAGGGATGGGATGACGGTATGTGGAGGGTGTCAATGAGAATGGATTGAAGAGCCCGGATGACGCCCGGGATTTGAGGCTGAGCGTCCGTGACTGCCTCCGGGGCATGTGAGTGGCCGGGAAGGAGGGCCACGAGGCCTCCATAGTTGGGCTGGGACAAAGAGTAAATGACACCGGCAAGCCAACGGCCAAGGGGGTGGTCACCAGGAGAAGGGAGTTGTCCATGCGCCACCGCAAGGTTGCGACGAGTGAGTGACCAATCTGCCCATGCTTTCAGAGGGGTGGAGGCGATGTCGATGGCATGCTCGGGGGACACGGGTGTTTGAAAGTCACTGGTGAAGAGGCCTTTGATGGCGGACCGTAAGGCATAGGCGCCCCAATCGATAGGGAAGCCTTGAGCGACGAGCGAGGCTGGGGGGGGGGGGGGGGGGGGGGGGGGGAACCAAGCGGATGCCGCGAACGAGGGGGCGAAGATTGTCTCCTGGCATGTAAGAAACGTAGGCGTCATCAGCTGACACATGGGTCCCGTAATCAGGGCGCAGACCACCGGCCATGTTGATTGATGGTGCCCCATCGAGATCAAAGAAGGACATAAGGGCTGATTGTGCAGATGCAACGTCCCCAATCGGACGCGGGACACTTGAGTGTGAGACGGAGGGTTGCCCTAAAGGGGAATCACGGGGCGTACTCCCACGTCCCCCACGTGTCCAGCGACCCCCCCGACCACGTTGACCACGACCACGGCCGCGGAAGGCTGAAGGATGGGGGGCGTACTGCTGGTAAGGGTACTGCTGGTTTTGGTACTGCTGTTGGTACTGCTGACGTGGCGGACGGGATTGCAGCGGGAGAGGGCAGTCGTGATGCCAATGGAGTCTGTCGGCCATGGGAAGGCCCGCATCAGTGCAATAGCGACAGGGGGGGTGCGCGGTTGCGCTATGAGCGGTCCGCACGTGCGGCTAAGGCTTCCTCAACGGCAACTTCAACAACAGTGTTGAAAGCTTGGGGATCATGCATACCATGACGACGGCCGGGAGGGTGGTGTCCATGGAAGGACGTGTGCGACTGATGTTGAATAAGCATGGTAGACAGCTGGGTAAAGGGTATGGAGGCAGCTGCTTGCCCATTCTGTCTAGCATCGAGGGCAGCAATAATGTTCGCTCGTGCCCCCGATAGCTTGGTGTTTAAATCATAGATAGTAGCAGCAACCAAAAAAAAATCACTGACCAGGAACTCATCTTCATTAAGTTCTTGGAAGGTGTGCAGCATACGTTGTATAAAGGCGTCTACACTTTCGGTTTCGCCTTGAGCGTCCAAAAGTTTTGCAAGTAACCCAACTGTTTTGCCAATACATTGCTGGTCGAAATGGTCAATAAGTACACGCCAGGCATCTGAGCCTAGCGAAACCCGAGCCGAAAAAGAGGGGTCGCGCTGAAAGTTGGTCATGACTATCACCGCAGTAGGGTGTTTCATCATCACGCAAAGATACCCGAACAGTTTTTTTTTGAAAGTTCTGATAGGCTGTGTTTACAACAGCATCGGGAGGTGCTGCTCCTTCTAGCAGTTCTGGAAAGGCAGGGTTTATAGCACGCAGATAGTTTATATAGTCCCGTTTGAACTCTAGGAAACTGTTGTCGGCTATGAAAGTCGGTCCATGTGTGCGCATCAGAGACCGGCTCAAGCTACTGTCGTCGAGCAGGCCGCGACTAAGCTGCTCGTCGACGAAATTAAAATGGTCCGGTTCATATACAGGGGTAGCGGTTCGGTCACTGCTACGGCTATAGGTCCCACCGTCTGGTACTGGTCGCTGTGTCGGCTGCCCATGGGGTGGCGCGAAGTTCGCGGTAAGGCGATCAAATTGAGAAATTATTAACTCGTGGGTGGTCGCGTGCGACCGTTCCATCGCCGTGTCTATGAGCTTTACAGTTTCAGAGCGAATACTAGCCAGAGTATTATCCAGGGTAGAGGCAGCGACAGGATCTTTACCGGGGTTGGAGCCAGATGCCTCTGCGTGAGTCGCTTTGCTGCTGCTCCGTGTGGTGGGCGCCGCCGGCGGCGGCTGCTTCCGTTCAGACATGCCTGAAAAGTCCAGTTCGACTTTTCACACCTCTGGTTTCTCACAATAAAACCGCGCTGGTCGCGTGTATGCAGCTTATTAAGCTTTGTGAGGGCCCATAACCTTTTATCGGAGGTGCCCGTGAGATGCTAGGTGAGTTGACATGTCCGTGTGCAGCGGGGACTATGTGATGGTTACAGGAGAACTAAACAGCAGCAGAACAGACTGCTGCTTGTATCTGGTATTCTAGTTAATCCGTACTAGGTCAACTGTACGTATTCACTGATAACGCGCACAACTGTGAACGAACATGTACTAGTAATGATGTACTATAATAGAGGCTCTGTTTGCCAAAAGTGTGGATCTCTTACGGTTTTTGCTCGCAAGCGGCCATGGGCCCGGTAAGTACGCTAATTGAGGGAAT
>JAPMLY010002258.1:0-57181 GCA_026401115.1 Tetraselmis chui | reverse complement strand
CCAGATAGACGCCATCCATCGCTTGTGAGCTTAGCAGTTCAGCAGAGAAGCATTCAAAGCTTCGGACAACGCCGAAATGTTTGCACTTCCATAAAAATGTAAATATATTATTACTATTTACTCATAGTGACCCTTGAACACACACACACACACACACACACACACACACACACATTTATACACTTTGTCACAAACACATACGCACACACACACAGAGAGAGAGAGAGAGAGAGAGAGAGAGAGAGAGAGACAGACGAGACAAAAATTGTGTATATATTAATGGACGAAACGAATTGGAGAATGGAAGGACCGTATGCGACAGACCATCTAGAGCTTGCGATATGCTGACGGTGATATGATTATCAAATAAGAGTGGAATACACAGAGTTCGGTCCCTGCAACACTCCATCACCCGGGTGCAGGCAGGGCGCGCGCCGACCTTGATGGGCGCGCTGGTCGTCCAGCTGGCGCCGTGGTCCCTGGAGATCAGCACGCCTGCCGAGTTCCCTGTCACATCGGCGCTGCAGGCCACAGCACACGCGACAGAAGAATGATCGCCTTGACACTCTCACACGCAGTCCGCCAAACTGGATGGCAGCCCAGCGCATGTCCCGAAATGGTCATCATCGAATTAACACCCATCAGCAACAATAATAATAATTAGAATAACAATCAAAATAATAGCAACAATAAGAACAATAACGACAACGCAATTGAAATTTCCTGTAACCAATCTGTATGTTTGTCCGTCTGTCTTACGTTCTGTCCCGCATAACAAATAATTATACTTATTACTTACATAAAAACCTTCCGTTAACAAAATGTCGATTGGATTCGGCACTATACGCATTCGGAAATCAGCTGTGGATGCAGAATCGACAACTTCTTAGGTTCAATCAAGTCGAGCGATGCACTATATATCCTTCAAGCGCTGCGCAACGGAACGGGTGGATTCGTCTTTGACTACTGCTCACCGCATGGACGTGTGTTGTATTTGTAATAAAGTACTTATATTCAAAGACTTGTTTACAAACACATTCCTAATTTTGACAAAAAAATTGTATAAAACCAGCAAAAAGGTATTCAGGCGCACCACCAGGCTGACTTGCGACAAACACAGACGCATGCCATCCTCAGAGCACACGAGGGAAGAGCGTTAAACTGAAAAGGGGTGAGCGACACCTGGCGCAGCTCGACTCCCGCGGAAGCTCGCCCCAGAACGGCAGCAGCCAGTGCCCCCTGTCAGTGACGGCGGGAGAGTTGGCGGTGACGAAGGGGACGCCGCCGTGGGCGGCCTGACTCAGCAGTACCACCGGGTTGCTCCATTCCTGGCCATCAGCGGAGCTGACCGCCAGGATGTCACCCCCAGGCGACCAGTGCAGCCCGGTGCTGGTGTTCTCCAGCTTACTGCACGTCTGGCTCTGACTGTAAAACATCCACACCCTCCCCTCCCCGTCACCCTCACCACCACCACCGGCGCGCTTATCCCAAAGCAGCGCGGGACCCCAAAATGGCCGGTCCCCCGGACTTCCCACCGTAGGCCCACCCACCAGCCCCCCACCGCCCCTCTGCCAAGTATCCGCCGCCGTCTTGCCCCCCTGCAACATCACACACAGGAAAAGGCCGGACCGAGGACCATTGGGCGACGGAATGATCCAAACGAGGCGATCTGGATGAATGAAACAAGAGGGGGAGCAGAAAGGGGGGGAGGGGGGGGGGGTCACCTGCAGCCAGCCGTCGGATCGAACTTCTGCTCGTGCGTAGGGCGGCTTCTGCGATAGCAACGTAGCCAATTTTCCGTCAAGGCGTGAAGCACCAAACAAGCGCTGTTTCGAGGAGCATATGTGCATCCGTGTGTGTGTGTGTGTGTGGATATCGGTGTATTTCCTATGGGTGGGTGTGTATCTGTGTCGATGTATCTTCATGTTTGTGAGTATATATGCATTTTCGTGTGTGCGTGCGTGCGTGCGCGCATGTGTGTGTGTGTGTGTGTGTGTGTGTGTGTGTGTGTGTGTGTGTGTGTGTGTGTGTGTGTGTGCGTGTTTGTGTGTGCGTGTACAGGTTTGTGTCTAGGTTTATGTAAATACGCATGTGCGATTGTGCGTAAATGAGTGCACATATAAGTGGGTGTTTGTAAATATGTCTTTGTCTGTGTGAGTGCGGGTGCGTCCGGGTTGTCGAAGCCGACCAACCTGCAGACTCAGCTTCCTCTTTCGCCCCCACTTCCGCCCCCCGAACTGAGACTCCGCCGTCATCAGATACTGCGTCGTTTCAGCCTCGTCGTTGGGAGACGCCTGCGCCGGCACAGCGCAACACCCATCATTGCTGCTTCATAGTTCCACACTACACACACCGTCCTGTCCATTGCCACTACGACAGCAGCCGCGCGGGGACATTGTGATATCATAAAAGTGTAAGTAAGAGGACTGGGTGACATACCTGCCACGCTGCGAATATAGTTTCGTTCGGTAACAGCGCTATTGACGACATATGAGTGTACCTGCAAGCAACACGTGAAAGTGGGACGGGTGACGGGCTGGTTTGTGGGTGTAAGGTGTCTGTCAAGGAGGGACCCGTGCACCAGGGGGGCTACTCGAAACTTGGAGCCTGGTCTGTGGGCTCACATCAAGGATTTCGTGTTCAAGTGAATCCAGGCAGACTCGGTGCATGAAGCGTGCCACACCCCTCGCCGCTGCACCTTCTTCCCCACTGGGAACTTTGTCTGCTTGCGACCCTTCAGGCAGGGCTCTGCGAAAAGCGTCGAGTAAGAGATCGGGACAAGATTTCAGTCGGCCGCGTGTGCGTGTATGTGTATGCGTGTGAATTTGAGTTTGTATATATGCGTCTGTGCCTACATGTGTGCGTCTGCGTATACAGGTGTTTAAATGGGTGTGCGTATGTGTGGGGCGTGTTTGTGAAAGGGTGTGTTCATGTGGATGTACGGATTCGTGTGAGTTGTTGTTTGTGCGTTTGTGACAGAGTCTATTTGTTCGTTCGTATGTGCCCGTGTGTGTATGTATATGTGAGTATGCATGCGTGTGCGTTTGTGAAAGAGTGTATTTATGTGTGTGTGTGTGTGTGTGTGTGTGTGTGTGTGTGTGTGTGTGTGCGTGTGTATACGTCTGCATGTGCGTGTGTGTGTGTGTACGTGCGACTGTATGTCTGTCTGCGTGTGTGTGTGTGAGAGAGAGTGTGTCTGTGCATGTGTTTGTCTATGCGTGTGAGTGAGAGTGAGTGTATGTGTGTATCGGTCTGCGTGGGTGTTCACGCGTGTGAGCGTGCATATGTTTTTGCGTACGTGCGAGTGTTAGTTTGCACGAGAGTGTACTTATGTGTGTGTGTGTGTGTGTGTGTGTGTGTGTGTGTGTGTACGTGCGAGTGTGTATGTGCGTGTGAGTGCGTCTGTGCGATAGTTTGTTTGCAGGAGTTCTTGCGTGTGTGCGCGCGTGTGTGTGTGTGTGTGTGTGAGAGAGAGAGAGATAGAGAGAGTATGTGTGTGTGTGTGTGTGTGTGAGAGAGAGATAGAGAGAGTATGTGTGTGTGTGGGGGGGGGGGGGGGGGGGGTGTGTGTGTATGTGTGTGAGTGAGAGTGAGTATGTGTGTGTGTGTGTGTGTGTGTGTGTGTGTGTGTGTGAGAGAGAGAGATAGAGAGAGTATGTGTGTGTGTGGGGGGGGGGGGGGGGGGTGTATGTGTGTGAGTGAGAGTGAGTATGTGTGTGTGTGTGTGTGTGTGTATGTGTGTTGGGGGAGGGGGGCAGGTCAGGTGGGTGGTGGGTGAAAGTGTAAAACGCACTTGTCGCTTCGGAGAACGCTGCGTTCTGAGGGGTGCAGGGCCGAGGGTACGGCATGATCTGCGGCACCAGCACCTGCGCGGTAGCGGTGGCCTGCAAGCGTGCACACGGTGGGTGGGTGTCTGAATAGCATAGACGGGATAAATTTGTCGAGAGTCGTTGACAAGGCTGATGAGCTCGACGGGACGATTAAAAATGGCTGATGGCGGGAAAGTCGCACTGAGTATTGACGTACCGTAAAGTGTAACAGCAGGATCCCGGCCAGACAGTGCATCTCGCTCACAGCACTTCTGCACAGTACTAGTTGCTGCTTGGATGGAATGGCAGCAAACGTGACGATCGCTGTGGTCACTCGCTGCTGATGCCGTCAAACGACGAAGATATTTCGCGTTAAGCTCATGTCGGGGAGTTGACTGCCGGGGTGCGCCTGTTAACGCTGCCGCTACAAGGAAACCATTGATAGAGCAAGAGCACCTCCAGCGCGGTCACGAGAGCACCTGCGGCTACGTAGCATGTCAGCAATATGAGGCATAGAAGCAAGTTGGATTGGCGGCGTTAGGGCACAGCGGAAACTTGCATGGGTGGTCGCCTCGTCAGTGGTAAAAAAATTAACCTGCGCGCCATCATATAATATATCTTGGTGGAAATCAACATGCATCGGCTCCAATGCTACCCTTGTAATCAATCTTTTATTTACGCAGCGTTGTTTTATACTTGCGATTTCATAGAGCACTTTCTACTACCAAGAATATATAATGGTGCTCCATACATTGTGGGTAAAAGACAACCCACAGGCTTGGCCTGGGAGTTCATGAGCGCAGAAAGGGTTGGATAGATGATGGTTCTTGCGTGCGCATGATGATGGCGTGCGCAAAATGCAAAGAGTGCGAAGTGTGCGCGGTAGCTCCGGCACTTGAGGGAGCGGCCTAGCTCGTGTTGCAAGGGGGCGTCGTCTAGATCGTTGAGCCAAAGGCGATAACGCTGGCATGTGGTCATTGGCTTGTTGAGAGGTGCGCGTGCGGCGCCGTGACTTTAACAAGAATACCAACCGCTAATTAAAAAAGGTGTATGGGTTTCGCAACGCAACGTATTGTAAACCTCTATATTTGAACCAATTAGCCCATCTACTCGAGACCCCGAGGGCACGCTTTGCCGGTGAGTTCAAGCCAAACGCCCGTGCAACCGGAATTAAGCGGTGAAGACGTGGCATGATGAGCTTGTCGAATAAGCACCAAGCCGCATGCGATGGAGACATGGTGGGGTCGATATTCCACCCTTCCGTGACAACATTATTCTTAGCCAACCCCCCATATACTCCACGGCATGAAGGGGTACGCCGATGCAGCTAGCGGAGGACGTGGCGCATGCGCGTACGTTGTGCGATGTCCGCGTCAAGCCGTGCTAATAAGCTTGACATATAGTGTGTCGCCAACCCGCCAAGCGTTCTAGAGGGGAAAAGCTCCATCTCACGGCGGGCGAGCTGTTGTTATCATATTCCGCGCAACAACAAGATCGGTGGAGGAGGTACCAATCTATAAGGTCGGCCATGAGGGGGCGTGCGTGAATAGGGATAGCGAGGACTAGCTAGTTTATTGGCCGTGGCTTGTCGTTGGCCACCTTTCACCTTACGAGTGAAGAGGCAAATGTGCCCCGGCGGCATGTCAACCGTGATATCATCTATGAGGTAACGCCCCCGTTACTCAGCCATGCAAACGAAGGCATAGTTGACGCAAACAGCCAGTGCAACGGAACGTGGCGAGCGAAGCATAGGCGGAAGGTGACCAGTTGGGGAAGTCGCGCATCTTATCGACATAGCTAGTAAGGTTGGGACGACACAGCTAGCGAGGTTGGGGCGACATAGCGAATCATATCTTGTCGGCATGGCGAGGTTGGGACAAGCTTGCTGGCCGTGGCATGTCGCTAGTCACTTTTCGCCTGACGAATAAAGAGGCAAATGTGTCCCGGCGGCAAGTCAATCGTAAAGTCGTCTATGAGGTAACGCAGCCATTATTCAGCCATGCACAAGAAGGCACAGGTGACGCACACGACCATTGCAACGCGGTTACGCGGAGCGAAGCGAGCGAAGCATAGGCGAACGGTGGCCATTCGAGGAAGTCGCGCATCTTATCAATGTGGACGAGAATCTTGAGGGCCAGCGAGGTTAGAATGGCGACGCATGCCTCGGACGGCGTGAGCCGCGCATGTAGGATGCCGAGTCCGCGGCTGACATAAGCTATCAGTCAACAGTCGACAACAACAATCTAGAGTTGGTTGTCGCGGAAGTTTTTGTTAATGGCGGTGTAGTACTGTTGGAGTGAGTCCGCTGAAATTGCTCCGCGGAGCCCACGCACTCGACACCTCTACCACCTATTCATGTTTACATATCCCTCCGTAGGACTACTAATGGACACATGTGTACGCTAGACTCCGGGGGAGTCTTGGCCCTCCACCTATAGGTGTTCGCTATAGGTGTTCGCCGCTCAGTCGCGATGCGATGCGATGGGTTCATATACACTATATGTTCCTATCGGGTACCGACTTTTGGCGGTACTTGGATAAGGCGTACACCTCCGTTCCGGGAAGCGGCGGTTCTATCCCCCTTCATGCCATTCCGTGTGTACATGGATTAACAATTCCGCCCCGACCTCACCTCCCACACATTCGAAGAAGAGGTCTACCACCTCCTAGTCCGCCTACGCATGCACGCGCTCGGAAATCCACTAACTCATTCAAGAAACAACACACGCAACCGCTGGGCCACGCAAAAGAACCTCCTCTCCGCCCTCCGGAACACATTTCACGCACAAGCGGAACTCTGCTCCAATCTCCTCAACAAATCTCTCCCCTCACAAACCTATTACTCACTCTATCATGAAGACTATGTCTTCTCATCCACCGGTAGTAATGCCTCTCACACCTAGCACGGTACCGACATCGACAATCCGAAATACGTCCACGAATGCATCATGCTCCGCGCCATGGAACGCGCCATCACCAACGCTCACTCCACCTCTTCCCACTCCCCTTGCACCACTACCCTAATCCTCCTTCGATGGGAACACACACCTTCTCGCCACTCCAAACTCATAAACTCGCCTTACATACTATCTTTACACCCTTCTCAACGACGCAAACACCTTCTTCCCCCCCCCCCCCCCCCGACCAACACACCGGCACCTCAACTCCCACGCCTTTCAGCACACGTTGAATGGTGGACATCTACCTCTTGGCCAACCGTCTCACTCTATCCTCCCTACCCTCACACACGGCCATGACGGCCCTCCATAATAACCTTGAATCCACACACGATACACACCTCCGCAACCCCACCATCAACCCACCACCTTCGTCCCTCTACTCCATATATACACCCCAATCGGCATGTATCTACTACCTACCCCCAAACCCTACTCACCCCATCACCTACCCCCCCCCCCCCCAAACGGACGAGACTAACCTCCTCCCCCACAAACGGTGTCCTCACCTCAAACTCGCAGGATTTTGTCTACAATGACGGCTCCAAGATGGGGCTCCTCCCCTCTTGGAGAGGCCGCAACCTATCATGCCACGGACATCCACGTCAAAATTCTGGTTGCATCGTCTTCCCCCTCCCACGCCATTAACCGCGCAGAATTCGTGGGCATCGACATTGGCCTCCAACTCGGCCACATGCACCTCCTCATCGACAGCGCATGCTCGCCACGCCTTATCCATGAATTCATGCGATGCCCCACTGCTTACCGACACGACAACCCCCGTGACACTCTCGAATCAATTACACACCCTCCACATCAGATGCACATCCGACATTTGCACCCACCTAGGCAAAATCAAAGCACATTTCCACTCTCTCGGTAACGGTCACGCCGACACATTAGCCCGACTGGACACCAACATGACGCGACTCACACCACAGGTCCAAACGTATTTATTGGCGCAAGGACCTAGCCCTATATACTCATCCCTCAGACACATGGCGAATCCACACCCTACAAGTATGTCAATCTCAAAATAGACGCACACAAATACAGCATCAAGCACACTCATTCACCCCTTTCGCGGCCCACAAAGCACGGCGCCCTCATGGCCCGCGCCACCTCAAACGGAGCGGATTTCTCGCTCCGCGAAAACCACACCTCCCTAAACCACATTCAATTCACACAATCATGAATTTGTGCGGGGGGCACACAACACTCGCCTCCTCTCGCATAATCCCACGCTCCGCTGCCCCATGTGCGTGTAATTCACCAACAAGGCGACAACGGTCACATGGCAGGCAATTGTCCCTCAATGTCGGGACTCAGACAAGACTAGCACAACATCGCCCTCCGGGAGGCGGGAGAGGAGGGACTTGTGTGATCGGCGGGGTGTGAAGTCGCAGTATGCTTGTTTGTAGGTGTGTGGGTCGGTAATGTGGGTGGCTTTGTCACGAAGTGAGGCGAGGAGGGTGTCGTCTTGGCGGGTGAAGTGGGTGCGGAGTGTTACGGCGATGGGGTTTGATGAGGGAGGGGGGTATGGTGTTGAAAGGTGCCGGCGTCGCGTGGGCTCGGACTAGACATCTGAGTTTGGGCAGGGAGGAACCGCGTGACATAATTAACTTTGTGGGCAAGTGCTCCTCTCCCTCTTGGAACGCCACAACGGCGGAAGGTGGGAAACCATCACAACAGACTTATTCGGAAACAAACTTGTCAAATCCTCCGCCTCCCCCAATTTCATCAACACCCCTTTTGACGGCCATCCCCTCCCATAGTTGCCATGCCCGCCCGCTCAATCATTAATAACAAAGGGTTATCCCCCGACTCCCTCACATCCTACCCCGCTGTCTTCCCCGTAAGGCTAGGGATCGATGGTATCGTCGATATTTTACAAGTGCATTTCGCTGCGATTTCGGGTACATTTCGCATTCGGGGTCTCCAAAAACACCACGAAATACGTCGATATAGTCCGGATGATATCATCGATCCCTAGCCTTACTTCCCCGACGCACTGATGCCTCCCTCGTTCCGACCCTTTGCCCACAATCCGACTTCATACGCCTCCTTGAACCCAGATTCGTCGGACACTCGAATGTCAAACGCCGATACTCCTCGGTTAAACGGATTCAAATAGGTGAATGGCACAGACAATAGCCTCTCTCTCACACCGCGCAGCTCATCCGCGACAAATAGAACCCTCTCGCCAACGCTCTATGCACCACTGTCCATATGCCAAGATCGACATCCTTCCCATCGTCATGAGTCGCACCGGCACCACCCGCACTTCCACCATCACTAGCTTCACCTCCCTCCTCACACTCCGCACAGGCCATTCCTATAAACTCATATATGAAACCCACCTCGACAAGAGGGGCATCCTCTCACAACTCCACTTACACACTGTTCAATGGCTCCGTCACCTCATCCTCATTTACCACTTTGAATCCCGCACGACCTCACGCCGCTCCTCATCCCTCTACAACCGCTCTTAACCATACTGACCTACCACCACCACCACCACGAGTGACAAACTCCAAGGGGAGGAAAAGAACACCCCCAACTTATTTTGGAGAAGTAAGATTAGGAGGTTCACGGTCTAGCCATGGCTTATAATTGCCTAGATGGCGGAGATGGGAAGGCCTAGACAGCAACCGGTCTCTCCTGGTACATGTTGTACATAATTTCAATCTTAATTCAAATTGCTCCGCGGAGAACGAGCCATGCAATGTCAAGCACGATGGAGTGAGTGGTGGCTTGCATGCATGGGGAAGATGTTGTCGGCTGGAAAATGCCAAAAATGGCACAGTTCATGGTTGTAGTTGGCGCAATATGTGGGCACGTAAGGTATATTATAAATAGTTTAGGTTGTCGGCATGAGAGCTTCATAGCCCATGTTTGGGCGGAGGCCAACCACCATCCTACTCGATCAGGGTGCAAGCGTAGCATGTATGTTGAGGTTGTAGCATGTGGGGGGAGCAGTTGTGTCTGTCACGGGGATCGAGGTTGCGAGGGAAGGTTAGTGCGCATGATTGTTGGAGTGCACGGTCCACATCGCCGAGCCGTATGTGCAACCATGTTGGGTGTCATGGCAGCCGAAAGGCCACCATGCTCTACCTGGGTCGTCCGACCCCCACTCGCGTGTCAAGCCGACTGGGGAAGAGCATGTCTTGCGCCGGGGGAGAAGTCATTATCACTTGGGCCACGTTTTGTAAGCGCGGGTACCATTGAGTGGTTGGCCAACGGGGTGCAGTCACCGTCGCCACAGCGCCGCATTGTTGGAGCTTGTCGGCAAGCGCGCTGAGGGTCGATGGAGTGCGGTCCGTATAGCTTGTCTATTTGAGATAATAACTCATCGGGCATGTGCAACGCCGGATGGCTCGACCCGGCTTTCGAAGCAATCGACGCACTATATACACCTACCGGATGCAGTATGGCGCCGCGAGAACAACTAGTGCAACCAACCCATGCCCTCATGCTCAATCTCGTCGTTCTAAAACTACGATAGAGCGGAGCAACAACTAGAATCATCGCACGGAGATGGACGGGAAGAAATCTGCAAACATGCACTTTCTAAGATGGCGTCCGAAGAAGTGATCGTCGTTCCACGTCCCAAGTTGTTCCAACCTGGGCGGCGAGCTCTGCGAGGTTATACATGCATTCCAAACTTGCACGTCACTGAATATTCACGACGGAAGTGAACTCATTCCACACTTGCAGGCCCGAGTTCGCTTCCGTCGTGTATATTCTTCACACGGGAAGTAGTATGCTCTACGCTAACTCTTTTTACAATAGTGCATAATGCGCCAAGATTAAACGACAAACAACTCCGGAGAACATACATCACATACGTAGGGAGTGAATATCACCGCATGCACCAACCATTGGATCGAAATGATGAAAAGATACATGACAAAGATCTCGTGTATTCACACCCTAGGCGCGCAAACCGCATGCCTCCTATTTGTGGTTTGGGCACCCAATAAGGCTGCCACGAACGGCAACATATTAGACGATCTAAGCTAGCGTTAATTCGACTTGTGCGAAAAACAACATATGGCACCGCTAGGAACTACACCAGTAAGCATGGTCACATATGATTATATGGTACATGGCTCGGTCAACTCGGCGCCATCAAAGCTTCGATTCGCCACCTTACCTATTAGTTGTCAACGAATTGATCAAGGACAACGGCCTTGAACCGACAGCCCTTGGACGCCTCGTCGCTAAGGTTAAAAAACGCCTCGCAGCGTCACATGTCGCGATCCAGCATACACTATTGAGCATACACCTCCCAACAATGGTCATATCACAAGTCCTACGCCTTACGCAAAACCTACATGCCGTGATCGTAACGACCAACGCGACATGTAGATAGAGGAGAGAGCGCAATCTAGTAGATCAGACGACTAGGAGCCGGTATGGTAGTCGTGGCACATTACCTCTTCTTTAGTAGAGGAGGCGCCGGTATCAGCCGCATAATCGAGGACCTCGTGGCATCCAAGACTGAGGGGCTAGACAAATAAGGAAGGCCAACGCGGTGCAGTAGCGGGGTTAAAAATATTGTGTCCGACACCAATCGGCGTACATGCAGCAAAAGTAATCGACGTGTCATTTTTTTCGTGTCGACTCGACACGCGCGCTCATGCGGCGACCTCTAAGCGTCGCGTCGGCCATCGATCGAAACGAGATAGAAGCACACGACGTGGACGCCCAACTAGCACCCTCACGGGTTGGCTGCAAGAGGTGACCAAAGAGCTCCATCTCCAACCCCGGAAGGATATTACACCGGTTGGCGCCGATGGCGGCTGAGTTGGTCGATCGCTTGGCTATTTAAGTGGCTGTTCGTCGCTTCCCTGGCATGGGGGCCGCTGACTCTCGTTCCTTGCGCTCTGACAGTTATGTCCGTATGCAACATTTTGTTCGTCGATCAACTTCTCTTCCGTTTCGGCGTTTCTTGGGGGATGTGCGACGTGAATTCATGCAACGTCTTTCTGCTGCTCTTCATGGCACTCTGGGTTCTTATCTCCACGACGGTTTTCAGGAGGGCAGTGCTGGTGTTGTGGCATGCCTTCTTGTTCCTCGGGCTTATAATGTTTTTTCCTCCTTTCTTCTTTTTTGCTTGGTGGCCTCCACTGCTTTTTCTTGTAAGCAATTTTTTACATTACACCTAGACATCGCACTCCCTACGTAAGGGAGCAACGACACCCGCGTATTGCATCGGAGTTACGCTTATGAAAATTTAAAATTTCGGCGGCTAGTCAACGATATCGAGCGTAGTACTCGAAGTCGTCGACTGACACCAATATCTTGACATGACACGATGTGTGGTTTTTCTTTCGTTGGCTGACACTTTGGGGTGGTTAACCAACGATCTTCCCGCTCAATAGCGACGACATGGCAAATATAGCCCCCTATTTTGTAAGTGATCCTATTGATATTATGGAAGTTACACAAAAACTATCCTACCGTCACTAAACACCAAAATAAATCCAAAGCACAACGCCCGCCGTGGGCGCAGCGGCGGCGGCCCCGGAGGCGAGTGCGCTCATGTCGGTACCTACTTCAACCTCCACGCGGTGGGCGCAGATAACTTCTGTAGTAAGTCCGTCAATGGAGCCGTAAGGCTGCTAAAATCATGGATGAGCTTGGCGTAGAAGTTGCAAAATTGCACGAAATTGCGAACTTCCTTCTGCCTCGTTGTTAAAGTTGAAATGGCGATAAAGATTGCTTACATTCTCTGAATAACATTGCATGTCATCTCACCCTCAGCAAGTGCCTAACACTTGCATATCACAGAACACGCACTCACTTTGTGGTGAGCGCACGCCAACGTACATAATGGGCCTTTAGATGATATTTAATGCTCAGCAACTTGCCACCATCCGCAGAATAATCCGCTTTATTACTCATCGGCTTGTCATCTTATAGTGTTGAATCACAACCGTACTATCACAATGCTACTCTACCAACATTGCTGTGTAGCAACTTGCTTAACACAACACTACGTCTCTCAACACCCCCCCTTTGCTATGCAGGCAAACCCATTATGGCATTTCACAACTTGTTATGCCTCGCACTCTCTAATGGTTTGTTTAGCACATCAGCAACGATGTTCTCCGTCTCACAATATTGCACCTCGATGTCTCCGCTATCGGCTCTCCACCTTCTCCCGACAGAAGTGGTACTGCGCGTCCATGTGCTTGATGCGTCCGGTCGTCATACTATTCTTGCTGAGTACGACACAACCTGATTGTCCTTGTGACTGGTGATAGCAGTAAGGCTAGGGATCGATGGTATCGTCGATACTTTACAAGCGTATTTCACTGCGACTTCGGGTACGTTTCGCATTCGGGGTATCCGAAACCACCACGAAATACGTCGATAAAGTCCGGATGATATCATCGACCCCTAGCCTTAGATGGCAGACCCGGAGTCTTGGTGAAACTCATGGAGTAAGTTGCTTTAAAACAGCCTCTTGAGTGGCCGCATTTAGTGCCATATATGCTGCCTCCTATGACGAAAGCGCCACATTTGGTTGCCGCGAGGGGTACTTTCATGACTCGTTTTATGGGGACGAGGTTGAGTGGACAAAAGACAGCCGGATAGAAGCCAGAGCTCAGTACTTTGGGCGTCTCGATCGCCTTTGTGTCCCGCGGAACTTTGAGCTATGACCGAAAGTAATCACAAAGTTGCACGAGAGTTCGTCAGTTGGTCATATAGGAGTTGCTAGCACTCTTGCTAAAGCGCTCGACAGATTCTTGTGGAAACGAATTCGCCAAGATGTGAAAGCCTTTTGTGAGCGCTGCGTCGGGTGTCGACGAGCAAAGATTCAACCACAAATGGCTGCGACTCTTTACCCTTTATATGTTCCATCTAGAGCTTGGCACACAGTTGGTCTAGACTACTTATACTACTAATACACTTACCTATAAGCAATGGTTTTGACAGTGTGCCGATTGTGGTGGACCATGTGACTCGAATGGCCCATTTTCTGCTATGTACTGAGAGCGTAACGGCGGAGGAAACTACTCATTCGTGTTTACACGGAGTTCACCGATAACACGGACTGCCTCGAGTGTTGGTTAGTGATCGCGACCCGAAATTCGTTAGTGGCTTCTGGCAAACACTATGGAGACGCCTTGGAACGCGACTCAATGCTGTGTCTTCTAGTCGACACCCGGTAACGGATGGACTAACGGAGCGCGTCAACATCACGTTTCAGCAGCTTCTACGTTGCATTTGTTGCTACAATGGATTAAAATGGACATAGTTGTTGCCTCAAGTGGAATTTGCGTACAACGCCACTCGTACACTATGGATTGAGCACACTCCGAGGCTAGTTTTGGGTTCTCTCATGAGGAGCCCCATGATCTATTGTTCAACATGCGACTTTCAATTCCGATTTCGCACGACGCGTCGGGGCGGTTATTAAATTTACTACCAGAGGTACACGCTCTGATACGCTCGATGTTACATCTACACAAAGCTGCTGAGATGCGAGCTCGTTCAGAGCCGTCGACAACCCCACTCCTCGTTAGGGGAGACAAGGTAATTGTTGTTACAAAGAACCTCTTCTTATGTGACCAACCAGGCAGGAAGCTGCGTGACCGACAAGTTGGACCTTTTACAATGGACGAGCAGATTGGGAAACACAATTACAGATTAAAACTTCCAATGTCAATATGCTTACATCCAATGTTTCCCGTTAACAATTTACGACCTTGCTCTACAACTTCGCTACGACCAGGTGTCCCGGTTACTGTTCTAGATGGTGATGACAAGGAGTTTGACGTCTCTCACATCTCTGTTGTGTGCATTAAGTCGTTACCCGGATGTCGAGGCAAATATTTGCTCTTCATGACGCACTTCAATGATGACGACATTCCACCTTTTGGCAACGGCTGGACGAAGTACGCCGAACAACGGCGTTACAAGATTTCTTGGAGACGCCGCAATGGCACAAATTTGTAAAGACTCCGGCGTACATTGAGTTCATGCACGCTCACCCAACGCGCATACCCGAATCCAAGTAAGTACTTTAGTAAAGGAGCCTAGACCACGGAGGCCAGCCTCGCGGCTACCCTCAAGATATGTCAAGAGGGGGAGGGTACGAGTGTGTCGAGTACAATCATGCAATAGTACATTGCATGACATTGTACAAATACTCGTTACTAATTCCGATTCGTGCTTTTCCATCGGAAGGATGTACATCGTGGGTACATCGCTAGTGCAACTTAGCGCGGGTTCTTTTGCGTAATGTACTACCAATACCTCGCGGTACGTACATGTACGCACAACAAATCTAACCAGCCAAACGACGCCTTGGACGAGGTTCCCAATGCTAAACGAGGTTCCCAATGCTAGACGAGCGGCGTCGGTAGTCTGTTAGCGACGGTTGGAGAGCCCTAGTGCCTCGGGGATATGTGTATGATAAGTACTACATTTGTATGACCAATCATACACCAGAGTCACGTAAAAAACGGATCAGTCCTACGCGAGGAAAAGTCAGTACTTTGCCAAACTTTGGCAGCGTGTACCTGAGGGTGTTCTCTGCTTAACTCCGTTGACTCAAAGCGTGAGGTGGTGCGGAAGCGGTTCAAAAGTGCAATTTGCCGAGATCGCCTGTCGGCGACCCACCACCACCGCCATGAGGAAGACCGTAACGACAAGAGCGCGCGTTTCCGCCCGTAGAGGCCCCCTTCAGCCCCTAAAAGATGGTGCACAACGACAACAACGTGACCGAACCTACGGGACAGTCGGCGAGTCTATCGGTGAAGGCCTGTGGGTTGTAATTTGGGATGGCATGCCGCCGAAACAAGAGTCGGCTCGCGCTCTACGCGTCGAACCCGATAACGCAGGCCGTTTAGCCCCAGCACCAACACAAACCAGCAACGCTCAACGCGTTGCAGTGCGAATGCCCTTTCAACCCCCCCGGCCAAAGGTGCAAATTCCCGGTGCAGTTACGGAGAGTGCGTTACTGGTACCAATTGTTACATGGTCGGTAGTGAGTGATACCGGTACGCCGACTATCGAACCCACACTACCTATCGACCTTATGTCGTGGGGGTCCTCCGCTAACTCCGGCTCCAGCGACATATCGCCACCTACCGAGGCGGGGGAGATTCTCGGCAACACCAGCGAAGCCCTCGATATGGAGGGCGACTCGTCCGACGACGAGGGCGACCCCGCTCCATCCGACGATACCGCCAAGGACTCCCAAGGCGTCGAGGACGGCGCGTGGGTCCCACCCGTACCTGGCGTCACCGTCATATTACGTCAACCAAGGACAGTGGCGACGTGGACGGTGTTCCAACATGACGACGATGCCGAGCACGACCCACATGCAGACACAACTGCGGTGCGTGCCGCTCAAATGGGAGGGCATGTGGGGCTGAAGGAAGGCTTACGTGTGACAGACGGACGAGTTGATATCTTGAGGCTATGGCTCCGGCTCTACCCCGGGGACATGCACGCCGACCTACGGAAGCTCAACGATGCATGCTTAAGCAAAAGGGCAGACTTTAGGCAGGTTAGCCCATCAGAGTTCGTCAGGTTTTGGGGTTTGATGGTAGCGGGAACCGTCTATGCGCAAAAGGGTAGAGATTTGTGGGAGAATAGCAACATGCTTGATGGAATAAGAGACCAACCACAATTTCAAAAATATATGGCATTCCACAGGTTCAAGATTATTCGTTCTCTTATTAAATATTGCAAAGCAGAGACACAACAGATTGGCCTAGACCCGTGGGCATGGTTCCGGAATGGTGTGGACGACTTCAACCGGAACATGAGGGACGTTCTACACCAAGGGGTCTACCAAACGATGGATGAAAGCATGTCGACTTATAAACCTCGCAAAGACAAGCTAGGCGGGCTACCCAACATAACCTACATTCACCGCAAGCCAAAGCCGTTGGGGAAGGAGATGAAGACTATGTGCGACTGTGCAACCGGTGTGATGGTCTATATGGAGGTGCAAGAGGGGAAGAACGCCATGCGCGAAAAAAAATATGCAACCGAACATGGAGTGTCTACCGCGTGTGTGCTACGAATGGCGGAGGATGCAAGTGACGAGGGCATGACGCTATTGGGGGATGCTTGGTTCGGGTCTGTTAAGGTAAGAGAAGCATTACAAAATTTACATTTGTCATGTGTTATGTCCTTTCTATTGTAGGATAGGCACTGACCTTCAATATTCCACATGCAGGCCGCGGTGGCCCTTAGCAAGATGAAGCGCCACTTCACCGGAGTTGTGAAGACCTCGCACGCCCTCTTCCCCAAGGCTTTTCTTCATGACTCCATGTCGACGGCACCTGCAGGGAGCAGAGTTCACCTCAACACTACTGTGGAAGGTGTTCAACTGGTGGCAACATGCTACAAGTACAACCGGCGCAAATTTTTGTTTTTTATCTCCACTGTCGGCGCGGGCGGCATGGCCGACGGCAACCCCTACATTCAACGGTGGGCGGACGACAACGGCAACGTCGTTACCCGTCCTATCTGTCGCCCCCATGTAGTGTCCAACTACTTCGAGCGCAGTCTTGGGGTTGACAACCACAACCAGTCACGACAGCACGAGCTCGCGATGGAAGAGGCTTGGCTAACCCATGACTGTTGGTTCCGACTAGCGACTACCTTGGCCGGTATTTGCGTTACCGACTGCTGGAAACTAGTCAAGTTTCACGTCTCTGCTTCCCACCCCTACTCAGCCCTAACTATCAAGGATTTTGATGATATTTTAAGTAAGACGTTGGTCTACAACGGGCTACATGATCACGCTGTGCCGGCCCAACGTCGGGGAAGGACAATGTCCGTACCTTTGGGCGAACCGAAACGGATCCTCCAAGAAGAGCGCGTCCACGTCCCCGGTAACTTTCGCCGCTCAGAAAAGGGCCGAAGCAAGCAAGCTCGTTGCCTCCGCTGCTACCGCGACGAGGGGGTCCTTCCCTAGACGTCTTTCTACTGCGTGCAGTGTGGGATTCCCCTACGTATGCCCGGCTCCCGCCATAGCCGCGACTGCTTCGAGCACCACATGCGACTAGACCCGGTCGCGCTTGGCAACATGAAGCGGGTCCGCACGGAATAAACACGCCCCACTGCTGCGCCCCAGCTATCTATTACCCTTCCCGCCTCCACTGTTGGGCGGGCGTAGTCATACCATACCTTATGATAGGGATGGTCGCTCGACCTGTAGCCGAAGTCGGTGGTGCAGACGATACTGCGCTTAGGCGTGTCAGCCGCTACTTTAGATATTCACTGACTGTACATAGCGGTATTTAACAGAAAAAGTATTGATTATGAAAACGCGTAATCATACATGCCGGTATATGATATATCAGATCATACACATATCATCGAGGCACTAGCACATGGCACGTAGACCAAGCGAGAGCATGTGCAAGCTAGCTAGGCGAAAGCTACTTATGCGCCTAGTGCAATAGAGGGAGGTGACAAAGCCTTTTCACAATTCCTTTGTTCAATTACAATCTATTGTCTGAACACTAAACAGTTAAGCATCTTCACATCTCTCCCTCCATCTGCACTTCCACGTGCGGAGACAACAACAAGAAGAAGAACATAACAGATTTGCATTTGCAATTAGCTCTTAGAAGGCTAACTACCACATTTGTCACAACGTTACATAGTTTTATCCGATGGAGTGCGCATGTTACATTTGTTATTAAACACAAACATGACGCTAGCCCTATGTGACGCGCCGACACATATGGGTCGTCCACCTTAATTCGCCGTTGCGCGAGCACAACTTAAAACGCATCCTATCTTCTCAATCCCTCATTCAACGCACGAACCGGGCCCTATGACCCTTGCGAGCATAAACTGTAAAAAATCACTGTACTTTTGACAAATTTGAGCCCCATCCCCCGCCTGCTTTGTTGTCAACAATACTTACGCCACAAGCATCACTCCGCATGACGCGGCTCTGCCACCTGTATACCACCGACACATACCTGGGTTGCAAACCACGTATCCACCCATTATGTATATTCCACTGTATACAGTATTGTACGGGTACTCCCAAACTAACGACGTATTGCATCGGCACCCTGTCGCTACCCCAGTCACGCGCGCAACCCGTCGCCCCTCGACGACGCGCGCGTAACAGTACAGCTGGAGCCGCGACACGAGGGGCAGCTCGTGTGACGGAGTGGCGTAATAGCCACATATCAGGGCTATATAGTCAGCGCTACAGGTCACAACCGCCCATCCACCAAACAACAGCTCTGATATCATAGTTCCACCGAGTAGCACGCGCACGCACCGTGCTCAACAGCTCGTAACAACTCCCTCGCGAGCGGAGTAGTGTCATCCGAGGGGCGCGCCACAGCAATTTCCGGTTTGAAGTTTGCACATTATGGCTGCAGCGTTCGTCGCCGTCGGCGGCCGCGCGGCGTACTGCCAGCCCCATCGCTCGATTTCTCACGTGGCTCGAAACAGTTCTCGACCAGCTGTACCAGTCACGCGGCTCGGAGTTCAAGCTAGCGCTCTGGGGTCGCGTGTCGAGCGACACGGCGGGGACGTCGCAAAGCGAAAGACGGGCAAGGTTAGCAGGGATGCCGTCGCCGTGGGGCTGGAGGCGCCTGTGTCTATCGAGAGCAGGGAAGCGGAGCGGCGGGCAGTCGAGGGGGCGCTCGTAGGAGGGCGGTATCGTTTGGAGGCGCGACTCGGGGAAGGTAGCTTTGGGGTTGTGTTTCGCTCGACGGATGTCGTAACCGGGGAAGCGGTGGCTGTGAAGCGCATCCCGCGTATGACGAGTCCGAAACGGCCCGCGGAGGAGAAGTCGGCGAAGGTTCAAGAGGAGGTGAGGGCTGCTGCCTAACAACCCATGCCACGTGTAAAACTGTTTTCTTGCTTTAGCATCATATTGATAACTATTTGATAGTTCTTAATACCCGTACAGTAAGTACTGTCGCCGATCTATTCCGTTATTTCTCTTTTACAATCGACGAAAACACTTTGTAACGCCTATGCTTGGCTTTGCAAACTCGCGGCGACAGGCGCGGATATTTTCGCTCGTGCAAGACTGCGCTTACGTCTGCGGCTTTCGAGGGCTGGAGACCGACGACGAATATATGTACTTAGCGATGGAACTCATCGATGGCCCTAGTCTGGACGACGTGCTAAAACTCCGCGGCAAACTGAGCGAGCGCGAGGCGGCGCTCATGATACACGACATCCTCCAAGTCGTGTCAATCTGTCATGGCCACGGCGTGTGCCACTCGGACGTCAAGCCCGCCAATTTTCTTTATCGACCCATCAAGAACGGCGAGCGCGTCTTGAAAGCGATTGACTTTGGTTGTAGTCAGCAGGTCTCGCTCGCGTGCCCGCGACTGAGCGTCGCTAATGGTACGCCGCTGTACTCCTCGCCGGAAGTATACAATCGGTGTTACTCGACCGAGGCCGACCTCTGGAGCTGCGGCGTCATTTTGTTCCGGGCGCTCACGGGGAAACTACCGTTTTGGGAGTCGACTAAGGGGCTGACTCGACGAATGGTGGTCGACGGCGTGATGTTGGAGCCCGTACCGATGGGCGACGACTACTGGGGTGGCGTGTCGCAGGAAGCGAGGGACCTGTGCGCGCAGCTGCTGAACCGGAACCGATTTAAGCGCATCAGCGCAAACGAAGCCATTGCGCTTCCGTGGGTACAACAGTACGCGGGTAGCCGCGACGTGAGCATGGACACGTGCGTCGTCAGTCACTGGTCTGCACGAAACACGAGTAGCGACAATTTCGATGAGACGGATGTCGTGTTTGGGTGATGTGCGACTTCCAATGAAAGTCACTGTCGTCTGAGCCCTGGTGTTGTGATTAGCTGAGAAGCCGATCAAGCTATTTACTACCGTAGGTATTACTCATCTGGGAACAGCGCGCTGAACATGCAGCTACTATCTTGGCATTGGTGCATCGATATGCTTATATCCCACAACAGCAATTCGAAGAGTGGTTGTGATGGCGGTGTGTATCATTGCAGTCCCATGTGCAGACAATAATGTCGAACTGACTTGAACAAAGGGGTGCGCGCATATATGTAGCTTAGTGTAGTATGCCTAATATGTGCCATTTCACATATGATGTCATTGATTGGGGGCTTACATAGTATTATTTATTGTGTCGCTGTAATTGATATCCGTTTCGGGGATGGAGTGTGGCTGTGTGCACATGATGCCACGGTTTCACGAGACACAATGCAATGCCTTGGCGTAGCTGTAGTGTATGGCCATGCTGCCTGAATTTGCACGACATCGAACCTGTTCAAATTTCAATCACCTCATTGGACAATTCCACAGCGAAAGTATTCCATTGCTTTGAGTTGCATGTAAAGGACCAGGACCGTACAGGCATGCCCGGTGAGACTTGCCATAACTACCGGTGAGCTACGGTGATTGACGGAAGACACGAGCTACGGTCTCTTGCCGCGCAAGTGCTGCTAAATATGGAGTGCATGAACCCTCTGTGTGAGTTAGAATTGAAGGTTGCTGATATCGTTGAGTTGCTGACTGAATAAATAACTGCGATTTTATATATTGTTTGGCTTAGATAATTCATGCAGTACTGGTACCCGTACCTGGGACATCGATGACGCGAAGGTCATCGTCATGGAAATACCCGTAGTAGTTAGTACCTGTAGCAGTCAAACACATAACTTTCACACGTACCCGTATCTTGGGGCTGACATGATGTCACGACAATAATGCAAATTCTCATGATGGTGCTGACGTTGCGAAATCATGCAGTACGTGTTACGGACGTGGCATAATATGAAATATGGGCGGCGCTAGCATGCCAGATGACATGTAGTCGTATTTGCTGCATGTCGCGAGGCCTCAAAGTTACCAAAAGACGTGGTTGTACATATTTCAAAGATAAAAAGACACGGATCGTCATGGGGATGTGGTTTGCCTAGACTTCATGGCTCCACACCGTCATCTTGTTGTTGATGTGACGAATACAAGTGCTCAATGCTCCTCGTGTATGTGCTCATGGTGGTGACGTTGCGAAATCATGCAATATGTGTTACGGACGTGGCATAATGATATAAAATTTGCTTGCCGGATGGGCGGCTAGCATGCCAGACATGTTGTATTTGCGGTAAATCGCGAGGCCTCGAAGTCACGAGAAGACGTGTCTACTACATATTCCAAAGATGAAAAGACACGGATCGTCTTGGGGATGTGGTTTGGTTAGACTTTAGGGCTCCACACCATTATCTTGTTGTTTGTGTGACGGTTTCAAGTGCTCACATGAGCACCAATGCTCCTCGTATAGGTGCTCGTCTCCCACTCCCGGGCAGTCTTGCTTTGTGAGCTCAACATAACAAATTTGATGCACACCTCCGCACTTCTGCTTTGCTTGGCACGCCTTCGGTTGAGTCGGTCCATGACTACTATCCCTTCGCTTTGGAGGATGGGGGCCGGTTGGCGCCTATGGCGGATGAGTTGGTGATCGCCCGGCAACTTTGGTGGCAGTTCGTCGCTTCCCTAGCATGGGTGTTGTTGACTCTCGTTCATTGCGCTCGGTGGACAATTGTTACGTCCGCACTCTGCAACATTTCGTTCGTCGAACTAGTTTCGTTTCTTTTCAGCGTTTTTGGGGGGGGTTTGCGGCGAAACCTCAAGGAACGTCTTTCTAGTGCTCTTCATTGTACTTTGGGTTCCTATCTCCGCGACGCTTTGCATGAGGGCAGTGCTGATGGTGTGGCATGCCTTCCTTTGGACCCCGTAAACAACATAAAGCAATCCCGGACTCTTTCGACTCTTTGGTAGAGGAGCTTCGTAAGACGTCCTTGTTGCCCAATATTCGCGACGACGCAATTGACGCCATGCTTGGAAATACGCAAGGTAGTATTAGTTATGCCGCCTATACTCGGCAGTTCAACGACTTTTTACGTAGGTCTCGTCAACATCTTACAGACAACCTTCAGTGCGTTTTCACTTCATCAATGGACCGGCTAACTTTCAACTTCAGACCCAAGCCAAGTCTCATCGTACATAGAGGGGTTATACTTTGCCTATAGTGGACCTTCAGAATTTCCTCAATGACATTGTTACTACTTATCCTCTACACATGGGTCGTGTTCCATCAACAACTAGCCGTCGACAACACATGGAGGCGGACAACCTACCAAGAAGCGCACTTATGAGGAACCATTGGTTGGGGCTTCGAAAACCTGGAAGCGAGAGAATGGTACATGTTTTAGAAGAGGTCGTGGTCGCGGAGGTAGACGTGGAGGCCGTGGCCGAACTTCCTCAAACATTGGCCGAATTGACTTGAACGCTACCGTTGGAGCCTTGACCCCAGAGGAGCGAAAGCGCTACATTGAGGAGGGGCTCTGGTTCAAGTGCCACAAGAAGGAATACCGTCTTGTCTAGTGCCCGGAGCGTAAAGGCAAGGAGGCAATGGGTGCTCCTTCGAAGAAACAATGATGGTGGCATGGTTGCTTTACTGACGAACTGGAACACCTTGCTACATCTCTTGATCGTCCTCAGATGTCGCTAGCGACAGAGGTCGTCGAAACCCTCTCGACACCTCCATCGACTACAGTCGCGAGTCCTGCGAAATAGATAACATGTTGTCGTCGTAAGAAGAAGCAGAGAGAGAGTCGTAAATTTGTAACCAAACGTTTGATTGATTGGAAACTGGTTGACTATGTTTTTGAACCTCCGCACGCACGGTTTGACTTCACCTTGGAGGGTTGTGCTGATGATGAGGGTTTAAACTCGCACGATGACTTACCTCACTGTTCGCCGAGTGATTCGATCATTGAGAGAGAATTACATGGAGAGCGTGTGCTCATTAATCCACCATGGGAGTTAGCTGAGCATATTGGTCATCATTTTGAGAGTTGTCGGCGTACATCTCCAACATCCACGATGGTTGTGCTTGTTCTTCCTAAGTGGGCTAAGTTTAACGAGCTCACTCGACAATGGAAACTCTACCAAGATTTTCTAGCGAGGACACATTTGTTTACTCACCAGTCGCTGGACAATCCGACCCAACAAAAGGTGGTTGCTCAAGCTGCTTGGCATGTTCAGCTTTGGTTAATTGATGTTGATTGTACTTTTTACGGTCAAGCTCCGACTACAACACATGATGAACCCCACAGCGTGGTCAAACCCCCGAAGAGCGTACGCGCTAAAAACATACAGCTTTAACGATTTCGTCGCTCCCGACGAGCACTTCCGTCTACCCCCAACCACCATCCTACTGTACATGAATGAATCCCCAAGGACGGCGAGCACAAGTAGCTATCACTTTTCAAATCGCGGCTGTGACGAGAATATGTTGTAAGGCGCGCATTGGGGGGAGTGGTTGACGATTAAGGTCTGAGGTTATCGTCGATGTAGTGTAGCGTCGGTGGGTCGATCAGTGTGAAAAGAATTTTTCCGGCACCTCACTCACCAACTCACATCCCGTAAGAGCTGAAGTGCAGCACCGAAAGGCACGTTTATGGTTGCGCCGTGGCCATTCTATACGCATGAAGGGTATATTTAAGGGACTCCCTGGCTGTTTTTCCGTTTCTCGCGACTAAATGTTCGATATTTGTCGCTCTTGGAGTGCATGTCATCGCGACATCGGGTGTAGAATACACGCCTAGCCGCGCAGCCGCCCCACAACTTCCACAATGGCGTACCGTGAGAACTGCGCGGCGTACGTGCTCGGACTTGCCAGCAACCAACCGATTCGACAGGACACATGCACACAATGCGGAGAGTCAAACACGATGGGGAAAGAAGGTTTGTTGTCGGCTGATGACTTGAGGGCAGCGCTTACTGAGGTGCTTTTCGCACGATGTGGGAACGCCCGAGTGGCAGGATTAGCGAAAGCGACGCTAAGGAACATCCCCCCGCAGCTCGTGACCAGCTACTGCAATACCCACCCGGGTTGGGAGGAGCGGCGCCGTGGTACACGCCTTCCAAGAGCGACGAGGGTGTGTTATTGGACGTCTTCTTTCGAGGCAATACGGGACCTCATCAAGTTCCAAGACATGCCACTCCCCGCGCCCAAGGGCTCCACAACGCTGCAACGTCGGCGCATCGCGGCCCACGACTGTGCTTGTGTGCTTCCTAGTGGCGACCTTGTTTCAATTGTTGAAACAATGCAGCTTATCGGGGAACGTTCTCCTCTCAGTCTTGACAGTTCACGATACGTTAACAAGCTCGTTGTGACGTTTAACAAAGTCGTGGTGGGAGCAAAAGAGGGCTCGACCCTACGGATGCCCCGCGTTTTAAAGGACGAGAACCCGGACTTCAACAACAAGGCCGCGTGGCCGTGGCTACCGCTAGTAAACAGCAAGGAGGCGTTATGGAGACGAGAGCTGCAAGGTGTCGTTAATGATTTTATGCAAGATGCGTCTCAAGTGGTAGGTGCCTCGGCTGCTCTCGCATCGGCACTCCTGTAGGATTGCACAGCAAATATTCCGGCGCCACGGGCACGGCACCGTATCGTAAAATGTAGCCCACCTAAGAACGCGGCCAGGGTAAGGAATCTGAAGCGTCTAGCCGAGTTTTGGGAGGAGAAAGGACAAGAGTATCGCGAGGAGCATGGCGAGCTCTTGCGACAACACCGGATCGAAGCGGGGGATACGGACAGCACTGCTTCATCGGAGACGGACAGCGGGTATACCTCACGGTTTACCAGCGACTCCTCCGATATAAAGTGGATGCCTCACTTGAAGCCAGAACATAAAGCGTGCTTGCGGAAACAAGAGGCGATTAAGAGCAGGACACCGGAGGAGGAACGCGAGGCGCGGGTTAGGCGCCGACAAAAGGAGCACGACCTGGGGGCCAAGCGGAAGCTTGTTTCGGAGTGGGTGGGCGGCGACCATAATGGGGCGAGCACATCATGATGACACACCATGCACACACCATAGTCATAATGAATATAGATAGTTGAACATGTAATTAAAGGTGAAAATCACGATGACGCCTTGCGCCCCTTTTGCATGCTTTTCAGTGATGATATGCATTGCCAAGTTAAGTAAGGGAGGGGGGAGGGCGGGAGGGGGTGATACACTTCACATGGGGAGCATGCATAACATAAGGAGGCTCGATCTTCAATGCCTAGGCTGTATACTCGCCTTCAGCTTCTTCTTCGTCACTTCTGCCTTTATTGCTTGACGTCGCTTGATCGCCGCTGACTTTTCAGACGGCATGTGGGGTAACGACCGCATTGCTGACTTGCTGCCACTGCCGCTTGTTGGCCCGTGTGTTGCCCTGTGGCGATCCAGTTGCAGAGAACGGTTCATGTTCTGCCCCACCCTCGAGGAGTAACATTTCCCTTCTGCGTTACGCGCTGCCGCTGCCTGTTGGTAGCCTTCTTGAAACCTTGCTTTGTCTCAGTATTGGTGTGTTCAATCCCTTTTGCGCTGAACAGATTGAGGCTGCCATGCTCCTCCATCCAGTCAGGGAAGTGAAAAGCAATCTGCAGGTAATAGAGAGTAATTAACAAACAAAGCGTAACTAAAAATATAATCATAATCATATGGAGTGTCTTCCAATGACATATACTGTGTCATGCAAATGAACTATGTGTGTGGCATGCAAATGTAATCAACATGTTGCTCACCTGGTGCATGTATGGGATGACATCATGAGCTCCAGCTACACTGATGTACGCGTCGAAGAAGTTGTTTGCCGCTTCCTCTAGCGCTTTTGCTCCTGCCTTCTTCGCATCGGCGTCTTTAATGTCAGGCTCCGCACTCCATGTGTCCACCATCTCATCATATCGCTGCCACAAAAAGCGGGCACTCACAGCCTATGGTGTCGATGGGTCAGGGAAGACGACGTCGAGCAGTCGTTTCCGCTGCTGCAACAAGGTCTCCAGCTCAGGGCCGTCGAAGTGGGGCATGCCCGCCTTCGTAGGTGTCTTCACCTTCGACATGACCTTCACTTCCCGCCAAATGCCGGCCTCATCCATGATGTTCATCATTGATGTCGCCATCGAGGTCGTCGTGACGTTGCAGTGAATTGTCTGCCACATGACCTGCGGGAAGATTTGTAGCCCTGCGTGCATGTTGTCCCCAATCCTGTCCAAAGTGGGCACGGACTGGTTGATGGGGGGTGACCATGGCGTTGGCCAAAATGAGTCCGTTGATCCGCATGTCGAGCGGTTGCAGTGTCCGCTGGTGCCTGTTGCAAATGCTTGCTAACAACCTCGGAGCATCCCGGGAAGGCCGAACTCTGCGCCAAAGACGTGAGCAAGCCTGTTCGACACGTCCACCGTTTTAGTGAATGGCAGCTCCATACCCTTGCGGTGGTAGTCTCGCTTGGTTAGTGCCATATCCATCTTGTTCTGCGAGCAAATGTGGCAATGGTGGGTGCTTGATGGGCCTGCATGACCAGAGGAAGCGGAGAGGAATGCCGTGTCACCTCCCATAAGTTCCCTCACATGGAAGGTGCGACCGTGCACCTCGATGCCACTTTCCACTATCACATCCATCTGTCTGCGGATTCCTTTTGTCCTTTCCGAAAACTGATCGTACTTATCGGCGCCTTCGTAGATGCAGACCTTCACGCAGTTGTAGATGCTGTTGACCGCTTGCCCGGACAACACAAACCCCTCATCATCCCACCCTCCAACGATGGGCTTCAAAATGCACAAGACGGACCCCTGGTTCTTGCGCTTGTAGGCAATGCTACCATCAGTTGTTCAGCAACATCGGCGCAAAAAAGGTCATTCGTTACAATCTGCACAAATCATGCAATGAGTGTGCATATTGATGTTATGGACGGCAAAGATCGGTCTTGATGTGGATCAAATGTGTGTATGAAAAATTTAAGAAAAAAGGACTCATTGCTACACCTTGAAACTGGATTAGGAGGTCGCCCACAATGGTTAAATGTGCCTCTAACTGCTCCAGTGGGATGAGTTGCAATCGCTGGGTTAATGCAGCCCGCACATCAACCTGCGCCATCAACCCATCCTCCGACACCACCATGCCAGCTGCGTCGGCCACCTCCTTATCCGCCCTCGCTATTGAAGACGGGCTCCACAAGGTCGCCATGTCTGTGCCATGAGGCAGCGTAAGGGGGTCGTACTCACTTGTTTCTGGGTTCCATACCCATGAGATGGCATGCCGCATCGTTCCGTACTTCCTCCAAGGCAGCTGGCACAACCACTTCAGAAACGAGCAAAGGTCTTTTGACCAATGCTCACGGATGAACGCGACGACCTTGCGCTCCACTTGCACCCCACACCGCGCTGGTCGCATATACGTTCGAACACGTCCGGATTCTCGTCGAAGAACCCGCTTAGGAGCTGGAGGACAGTGCTCCCCCCGCAACCCCCGTCGTAGCGCGCCTCCAAGAACCCCATTAGCTTCCCTTTCACCTCCCGCTTATACCAGCCCCGACGCGCGCCGCCGGTCACAGACGGCACCGTTATCAACTTCGTTAACGGGCGGACGGCAACACCACCTTTGATCGCCTTCCGTTTCTTAAGGAATGCCTTCCGCTGCGACTCGCTGTTAGACTTGCCACGACCCTCAGCCGATCGATCAGTCCCGGCGACGCTGAGCAACAGCTCCATTTGTTGCAGAAGCTTGATGTTTGCCTTTTTCAAAGCCGTAATCTCTCGCCGAGCCACTTCAAGCGTAGCCTCCAAGCTCTCCACCTGCTTTGCCGACAACAACCGTGCATCATCTTTGTCCTTTATTGCTGACCTGGCACGCTCGGGCTCCGCGGCCAACGACTTTTTTGCGTCCTAGAGCTTGCGCTGCAGTCTTTCACTCGTTGGCTTTACTGCTGATGGTGATGCGCTGCCCGTACGACCCGCGAGAACCACCGCCGCGGCGGCTTCGGCCCTTTCCGCCCTAGCCTCGACAAATCTTTGTTTTATGAAGCGGTTCTGTCGACCTTGTACTCGCGTAATACCCCCGCGTCCATGCTCTCCACTCATGGCTAGTTATCCCTAGCGAATGTTGTCGCAACTGCAAACACGCACAATTGACAGTATTCTCAGCGAAAAGCCCTCGGTGATGTTGTAACACGACGCTACGACGTTAGACCTACTAATCACACCTCACGACGCGTCTTCAACCCGCCGATTGACTCACCTGACACGTAATCGCCGCATGCATCCACTCTGGGGGGGTAGGGTGTGAGGTTGGAGTAAAACCAACGCCACACTGTGCGTATGCAACGCGGGGATTATGTCGGTGGGTTTGAATTCGCGCATCGGCGTACAAAAAACGCGCGCTTTTAGAGGGTTTGATTACGCTGTGCCACCTCGGTACATGTACCTTTTGACGATTCGGAAGAATCCATCGCTACGGTGCAACAATTTTCCCCCGAAAACTGTGACCCTATTGGCGGACCTCACGGAAGCTCGGCCCTTGATTCGCACTGAGATGAAAGTGAAATCTCATGATGGTGGACTGCTTATTACTCGATTAGTCGACTGCATTGCGTCTCTTGACTTTGTGTCATAAGACTTCGTAAGACGATTTGCTTTACAGACTCGTAAGTCTCCGACCAAGACTCCCGTTCGACTTGCTAATGTTCAACGTGTTACATCTTCGATTGTCTGCGACATCGCCTTCGAGCTGGCTCGTCACAAATTCCAACGGACTTTTTACGTCTTACGTGATTTACGCCCTGGTGATCTAGTGGTGGGTTTACCATGGCTTGACGACGAACATGCCTCTTTGCAATTTGGATGGCACTACGCGCGTTTTTAACCTAATGGATGGGACAACGGTAGAGACTCAGATTGAGGAGCGACGTCCTGAGTGTTTACTAATGTCATATGTTAAAGTTCAGGAACTAATGCGCAAGACGCGCCGCAGAAGGGGACACAATGCGGAATTTTACGTGATTAACGTTTCGCCAGCAGCAAAACAATCGACTGAGTTTCACACTCGAGAGGAGTAGCTTATTGCTGAACAACGTGACAACTTCCGGTCGTTACTCTACGATGACTTCCCGGAGTTACTACACCTAGTTAATTCGCCGCATGAAAGCCGACATTGGGATCACCCCATTGAAAATACTTGCCCGATGAAACGCCCGGGTCTTAACTGATTGTCACCCGCAGAGCGTGTTGAGCTTAACCGACAGCTCAAAGACGCAATGGAAGGTGGCTTGATCCGACCCAACTATAGTGAGTTCGGCTCGCCAATTCTTTTTGTGCGTAAAGTTGATGGCTCGCTACGCCTATGCATTGACTATCGTGGACTTAACGAAGTTACGCGTAAGGACGACTACCCACTTCCGCGTGTGGACGACACACTCGATGAGCTCAAGGACGCGAATTGTTACACGCACCTCGACCTCGCGTCTGGCTTTTGGCAAGTTCGAGTATGTGATGAGGACGTCCATAAGACAGCGTTTTAGACCCCCGATGGCTTGATGGAGTGGGTCGCCATACCGTTCGGACTACGCAATGCACCGGCTACTTTTCAAAGGATAATGAATAACATTCTTCGCGACTTTTTACATGAGTTTGTCACCGTCTACCTTGATGACGTCTGTATTTACAACCGCATTCTGAATGAACATCTGGAGCGCCAACGTTTGGTTCTTCACCGCTTTAAGGACGAGAGCTTGAAGTTACGCCTTAATACGTGCTTCTTCGGCCTTCAAGAGATGGAATATCTTGGCTATACTGTGTCAGCTAGTAAAATTTCCGTTTCGACAAGGAAAGTCGATGCCGTTGCAGAATGGCTAGTGCCTACGACGCAGAGGGAGGATCGCAGTTTCGTGCAATTCTGCAACTTCTATGCCAGATTTATTCATCATTTTAGCGACCTTACGTCTTCATTGACGGACTTACTCCGGGAGCCCCCGCGACATAAGGTTACGCTTACACCTGCTTGTTTGGAGGCCTTTGAAACTCTCAAGATAAGGCTCATTTCCGCGCCATGCTTGATCCTTCCGGAGGTCTGCTCGGACGCAACGTTCACCGTGGCTACAAATGCTTCGTTTGTGGAGATTGCAACAATCCTCATGCAAGACCAAGGAGGCGGACTTCAACATGTCTCTTACATGGCGCGTAAGCAGAATCTAGCTGAGCGTGGCAACAGTTACTCCGCGTACGGTTTAGAAGCTTTGCCCGTATGCGAAGTTGTCAAGCATTGGAGGTATTGCCTCGAAGGGTGCTCTACGTTCCTTGTCGTCACAGACCACGACACACTGCGACATATGGTCAGGCAACCGAATAACAACTTGAGCAAGCGTCAAGCACGTTACGTGCCGGACTTGCAACCGTTTGTGGGCTCGATGACACTTGCGTATCGGAAGGAAGCTCTAAACGAAGCTAATCCGTTGAATCAGCGCCTTGACTTCGTACCTCATGCCACAGTTCCCCTATTTTGGGATGGCGAAGTTTTCATTGTTATAACATGTTAAACTTAATGACGGTTAACACGTTGCAGTTGAGCATGAGTTCGATGATCTCATTCGCGAGGGGTACTCCCAAGACTCGTTCTATGCGGACGAGGGTAAGTGGACAAAATACAGCCGGATTGAAGCCAAAGATGGGTACTTCTGGAGTCTCAATCGCCTTTGTGTCCCGCGTAACTCTGAGCTCCGACTGAAAGCGATCACAGAGCTACACGAAAGTTCATCAACTGGTCACAAAGGAGTTGCTAATACTCTTGCTAAAGCGCTCGACAGATTCTGGTGGAAACATATTCGCCAAGATGTGATAGAGTTTTGTGAGCGATGCGTCGGGTGTCGACGAGCATAGATTCAACCATAGATTCCTGCTACTCTTTACCCATTGCATGTTCCACCCAGACCGTGGCATACAATTGGTCTTGACTACTTGACACACTTACATGTGAGCAGTGGCTTTGACAATGTGATGATTGTGGTCGACCATGTGACTCGAATGGCCCATTTCCTGCCATGCACATAGAGCGTAACAACTGAGGAAAGTGCTAAATTATTTTACAAGGAGTCTACATATTACACGGACTGCCTCGTGTGCTAGTTAGTGATCGCGATGCAAAATTCGCCAGTGGCTTCTCCTCGGGACTGTCTGATCATGTCATCCAGCCAACACCCGGAGACGAATGGACTAACGGGGCGTGTTAACTGCACGTTTCAGCAACTTCTTCGTTGCATCCGTTGCTGCGACGGATCTAACTCTTGCCTCAAGTGGAATTTGCGTACAACGCTTCTTGTGCGCTCGGAATTCAGCTCAATCCCTTCGAGACTAAGCTTGGGTTCTCTCGTGAGGAGCCCCCTGATCTATAGTTCAGCATGCGACCTTCGATTCCATTTTCGCAAGACGCGTATGAGCGGTTAAGACTGCTACATGAAGTACATGCTTTGGTACGTTCGATGTTACAGTTGCACAAAGATGAAATGCAAGCTCGTACAGAGCCGTCGATAGCCCCGCACTTCGTCTGAGGGGACAAGGTGTCAGTTGTCAAAACAAACATCTTCTTACGAGGACAGTCAAACAATAAGCTAAGGGACAAACAGCTTAGACCTTTTACGGAGACCTTTTACCTTTTATGGAGATGCAGATTCGGAAACATGGTTATAGATTGAAACTCCTAGCGACATTACACAAACATCCCATGTTTCATGTGAACAACCTACGACCTTGCTCTACTGGTTTGCTACGACTAGTTGTCCCGCTAATTGTCCTAGAAGGAGACGACGAAGAGTTTGATGTCTCTCACATCTCTCTTGTGTGCATCAAGTCGTTACTTGGACGACGACGCAAACATTTACTCTTCATGACGCACATTTGTGATGACGACATTCCACCTGTCTCGCACCGATTGAACGAAGTCCATCAAACCACGGCGTTACAAGATTTCTTGGAGACGCCCCAATGGTACAAGTTTGCCAAGACTTAGGCGTACATCGACTACACGCTCGCTCACCCATCGCGCATTCCCAAGTCCCAATAAATGCTTCAATGAAGGAGCTTTGACCACAGAGGTCTTCCTCACGGCGGCCTCATTCATCTTTCAAGAGGGGGAGAGTACAAGTGTGACGAGTGTAGTCTTGCAACAGTACATCGCAAGACATTATACATGTACTCGTTGCTAATTCTAATTCGTGCTTTTCCATCGGAAGGACGTACAACGTGGGTACGTCGCTAATGCAATATAGCAAGGGTTGTGATGCGTATTATACAACCACTACCTCCCGGTACGTACATGTACGCAAAGTTATCTAACTAGCCATACGACGCGCCAGGCGAGGTTTCCAATGCAGAATGTGATTCCCCAAACTCGACGATCCGCATCGCTAGTCTGTCGATGACGGTTGGAAAGGCCTAGCACATGGCATGAGGACCAAGCTAGAGGGGTGCAACCTATGTAGGCGGAAAGCTATTTATAAGCCTAGTGTAGTAGAGGGAGGTGACGGAACCTTTTAACAATTCCTTTGTTTAAGTACAATTTACTTTTAAAACACTAACAATCAAACATCGTCTCATCTCTACCTCCATTTTGCACCTCCACCTGCAAAGAAGCAATGACACACTGAACAAAACAGATTTGTGTTTGCAGTTAGCTTTTTGAAGGCCAACTGCCACATCGGTCTTGCCGGAGAATAAAGGGGAAATGCTAGCGGAAAAACCCTCCTCACGCGGTCGCTCGTCGATCCCGCCGTCGCATCCCGTAAGCCCCGCCCCAAGGTCGTAGCCGCTCCTACCGTCGCGACTTTCCTCCTAGTCGAGGTCCCCCGTCACGTCGAGGGCAGGTGGGGGGGGGGGGGGCGAGACAGCCAAATGAAAAAGCTAGCGCTCCTACCGCCGCTCTGAAAGGGTTTACCGGCCATTTCCCCGGCGATTTTTGTGCTAGTGCCCGGGTACATGTCTTGAAAATCAGCCAACGATCGAGCCCTCCACCCACCGTTTGCGCGTCCATTGAGCACCCTTGTTTCGAGTGCGATCCGTATAAGGAGTTAGGGCGGTGCATGTGAGGTATTTTTTGGCGAGAAGGGTACCGGCGGATCAACGGTGGGACGCAAGTGTTGGAGGTGGCGGCGAACAACCGGGAAGCGACGCTAGGACATGGCGCTCGTTCAAAGTCGACCAGCGCTCATGAGCTTGAGCAAACCCATCCGGGGGTAGATGCTCGACACCGGCAGCGAGGAGGATAGCCGCGGCGAGAGGAGCGGCACGGTCTAGCGGCGCTGATATTAGATCGGCTGCAGCCGGAAAAACCATGTGCATAGGGTCTTGGTAAGAACGCCCGTACACGGCACCTTTGAGGTCGGAGCCCATATCTGACTTTCCCACCCAACCTCTCCTCTCGTCGGTACTCACCATCGACATGAACGCTTCATGCGGTGTGCTAGAGTTGTCGCGAAAGCACACTGCCAGTATTTTACATGGCAACGTAAATCACAAGGAGATTGTGCCTGTTAAACCGTGCACACATGATGCGTAAGGACGATAACTAGCGCATACGTAGTTATAGTCACAGTCACGCAAAGGGACAGTCACACAGACAACCAACCCGAGGCATGGTGTCGGAACAACAAAAGTGTTAGTGCTTTAGCCTAGCGACTGCTCTATACCGAATCAAACAGGTTATCGGTATGTCCGATCTAGACATATACTAATCACATCTAGACTAGGTTACTTACAATAGCTACCTGCAACTAATAACTAGAATGTATAACTTACAACACTTCCCCGGATGGTAGCTACGGGATGAAGCGTTGCATTGGGTCTTGTCCTCCAAGGATTGCACTTCGGTGTCTTGCTAGTGCGGACCATGGGAGAGACTTGGTGAACATATCAGCCACCATTTGATCAATGGGGAGGTACCTCAACTTGATGGTTCCTTGCTCCACGTGGTCTTTGAGGAAGTGCCACTTCAGACCGATGTGTTTGGTCTTCTCGTTGACCAAGGCATTCTGGGAGTACGCAATGGCGCTTTGGTTGTCCTCCCAAATCGTGGTGGTTTTAGTGATGGGGTAGTTGAAGATCTCCTCCACGAGTTGCCGGAGGTGGAGTCCCTCCTTGGTGGCGTTAGCCGCAGAGTAGTACTCGGCTTCACACGTGGATTGAGCCACACAAATATGATGTTTGGACTTGTAGCTGATGGGCCCGCGTCCGAGGGTGAAGAGATAGCCCGAACGAGACTTGCAAGTGTTGCTGACGTTTGCCCAGTCACCGTCAACAAAGCATGTGAGTTGGAAATTGCGGTCCGTGCCCCCCCAACGTTAAGCGCATGTCGATGGTGCCATGGAGGTATCGAAAGATCTTTTCCGGAGCTTGCAGGTGTGCGTCTGTGGGGGAAGCTTGTGCGGAGCCGAGGATGCTCAACGCCGTGGAGACATCGGGACGCGTGCACACGGCCGCGTACTGGGGACTGCCCAGGAGGCTTGGGTAGGCGTCCTTGGCCACCCCGGTGAGAAGGGGTGAGGCCATGTGCGCGAGGCCACCGAGGAAGCCGGGGTCCATAGGAAGGGACGACGGCTTAGAGTCGGTCATGCCGTACTTGGCGAGAATGTCGCGCAGGTATTTGGATTGGTCTAGCTAGATGGTGCGAGCCGAGCGATCGCGGGTGATGTGCATGCCGAGGAGTTGGGAGAGGGAGCCCATGTCCTTGATCTTGAACCGTGCGCCGAGCTGAGCCTTGAACCATGTAAGCCATGCGGCGTCATTGCAGGCCTTAAGAATGTCATCCACGTAAAGTGCGATCATGGCGAAGACGGGACCGGTGCGGAAGACGTAGGTGCACGGATTGGACACACGTTGTTGCCACCCGTGGTCGACGAGCCATGCATGGAGCAACATATTGAATTCGCGAGGGGACTGCTTAAGTCCGTAGAAGCAGCGCTTGAGATGACACACCTTGGACGTGCCATTACTGAATCCGAGGGGCTGGCGGATGTACACGTCTTCCTTGATAGGAGCGTAGAGAAACGCAGTGTCGATGTCAAGTTGACACAACTCAAGGTCACGGGCGGCTGCGATGGTTAGGAAGAGGCGCAGGCTGGCCATGCGGATGACATGGGAGAACGTCTCAGTGTAGTCAAGGCCAACGCGTTGGCTGCACCCTTTGGCGACGAACCATGCTTTGAAGCGGGTGACATCGCCGGTAATGTCGGACTTGACTTTGTAGATCCACATGATGTTAACGACCACGCGACCATGGGGAAGGTCGACGAGTTCCCATGTGCCGTTGTCTATGAGGGAGGAATACTCATGTTGCATAGCGGCTTGCCACTGGGGGCCTGGGCGTTGTCCAACGCAGCCCGGTACGATTTCGGTTCCACACACTCTCGGGCGGAGAGGAGAGCGACGGCAGTAGGCAATGTGCCGGCAGGTGTGTGGGAGGGGGCCAGTGATAAGTCCGGGCACGTGAGGTTGCTCGAAGATGTCCTCTTTGGCTTTGCCCAGCTCATGGTCACAACACGCTGTAACGAGTGTCGGCGGGTAGGCGGATATGTGGGCAACAAGTTCGCCGTAGCGAAGGGGATGAGACCGGAGCCGAGTCAAGCGAGGGGTTGTAGGAGGGGGTTGGGCTTTGGGCAAGGTGGTGTCGATGGGGTGGGACTGTGGTGAGGTGTCTTGGGGTGGTTCGGCATCCGAGGAGTCGGTGATGACCGAGTCGATGGAGAGGCGTGTGCCGAAGCCCGGAGTGTTTTCATGAAAGACGACATGGGCGAAAGTGGTGATGCGGCGAGTCTCCGGATTGTACGTGCGGTACCCGGGTCCGTCAAGGGGATAGCCAACCATAACGACACGAAACGCTTTCTCACCGAGTTTCCGACGCAGCTTGTCTTGCACTTTGGTGAAGACGGCGCACCCGAAGACGCAGAACTTGGATGCGTCAGGCACCGACGACGTAAGGAGAGTGAGGGGGATGCCACCACTGAGTCTGACTGAGCGAGTGTACGTGCGGATGCGGAGGTACACAACAGTGCTGATAGCGCACGACCACATGGAATTGGGGATGGCCATGCTGTGGAGCATCGCAGAAGCATTGTCCCGGATAGTGCGCCAAAGGCGTTCGGCTTTGCCGAGCATGTGATGGGCATATGGGGCAGAGAAATGTACTCCGACGCCAAGGCGTGCGCACATATGGCGGGTGTCGGCAGCTTAAAATACAGAGTCCGAGTCCAATTTTATGACCGGTGCGAACGCGCCCGATTGTGAGTGATGGCATACATGCAAGTGTTTGATGTCCAAAAGGATGGTTTCGAGCTCATGGCATGCGTCGTCCTTTGACTTGAGAAACCGCACCCACATGTAATGGGTATGGTGGTCGATGACGAGCATGCAATAGCGCAGGCCATGCGGGGAGGGGACATTAACGTGACCCCAAAGGTCACAGGAAAGGTTGAGGAGAGGACGTGTGGGTTTCGCGCAAGCGATTGTGTTGCGTGGTGCAGCAGTGGCTTTGTGGAGCAAGCATGAATCGCAAGAAACATTTTTTACAGAGCTCGATAATGTTGGACTAGTCGGAACACCGTGTGCGTGCCGGGCTTGTAGGCATTGCATGTCGAGATGTCTAAACCGGCGGTGTCGCAGTACATGGTCGCACTGGGCAGCAAGGGCAACACGAGAACATGGGTCACGCGCTATCTCCGCGGAGGGGCTTGAGGGGAGCTCTATCTGGTGGGGTAGGAGGTAGAGACCGTTTCCGGACGGCTCTAGTACACCCATTCATGTGGGCACCACAAGAAGACCAGTGTCAGAGTCAGTGGGGAAGACGAATTCACAGCCGCTGTGGGACTGCATCTAGCTAACACTAAGAAGTATGCCGATGCATTGAGCAGAGCGAGAAGACGTGTTGGGGGTGTATAGTGCGTGTGTTGTGCGGTGAATAACCGGCCGGAGGCAAGTCTAACAGAGATCCGCACAGAGCCAATGTCCACGTCGACACCGACCCCACCCACGCGAGAGGGAGCGGAGGGGGGAGGGTGAATGTAACGAAGTCACCTCGAAACGCGGTTAAGTTGATTGAGCAAGCTGAATCAAATACCCAGAACTGTGAGAGTTCACGACCCGGGGCGAGGGAAGAGGAGAATGCTACATAGTTGAAGAGGACACTAACCTCGGTGTCATCGTATTCATCCGTGTAGTCCTCGAGGGTGGGCAACCCGGCCGGGTCGTCGGCAGTGACTTCACTAAGTAGAGCTGCGTGCCCAAAAGCAGAGCCACTAGGGGCGCCGTACTTATGTATGATCATTTTCCGCTTCGCTAGGGTCCACCTCAAGAGAGCGTCATCTGGGGAAGTGCAGGAAGACAGAATGTGGTCCATGATGCCACAAGCGCTGCTCTTGTTGGGGAGGCCGCGACCACCACGCGAACCACGTGGGGGGTGTCCTCGACTGCCGTGTGACCCGCGGCCGGCAGCGACAAACGCAAAGATGGGAGGGAGTGACGTGTCGGGAGGTGTCCCGCCCGGAGCATCGTCCTCGTTCATGTTGTGTGCCAGGTGAAAGATGCTGGCCATAACCTCATCGGCTGACAACATGTAGTATGTGTCGAATCCGTTGATGACACACTGTTTAGCTTGTCCGAAAGGGCCGGTGCTGGAAATGCCACGCAACATGAGGAGGCCGAGGTTGTGGGGGTGGATGGTCGCGGAGCCATCAACCATGTGACATGTCTCGTTGTAGTCATCGAACGTCTGCCTCTTGAAGTGGACATATTCAGTGAGGGATTGGCCGGGGCGCTGCCTGAGCAGGAGGTTGTCCAGCAGAGTCAGAGAGCGAGCAAAGGACCGGGAGTCGAGGCGTAAATTCAGGATGTCCCCCGCGGCAGTGGCGCAGTCCGGACGGGCAGGGGAGACACACTTCATTGCCTGGTCAGCGCACTGATTTGCGCTAGCTGCATGAAGGAGCAATGTGTAGGCGTAGTGTTATGTCTGCTCATCCAACCATACACCCGATTGGCGGATAGCCAGGTGGGGGATGAGGTACGCTGCCTTGAGGGAGAGGACATTAAGGAAGTTCCTCTTCCATTGCTTGAAGTCCGTGGTTGGCCCCATGGTGGGGACGGACATCTTCATGGACCGGTTGAGTGCCTCTTTATCGAAGCCGGGGCGCCTGCCGGCGGCGCAGCGGCGGCGGCCCCGGAGGGGGGTGCGCTCGCAGGCCCGTCGGCACCTACCTCTACCTCCACGCGGTGGGCGCTAGTAACCCCGTAGCCGTGCTAGGCTTGGCACGGTAGGGGGCTGAACAAGGTACCGACAGCTGCGATCCGCGGGATCATCATCTATCGGGCAGCCATGTACGGAGGGTTTTGGAAAAGCATAATATCCGTACATGAACATAGGGATCTCCCGCTCGGCCAGTCCGATATGTTTTTTCAGCAACTAAAGACTCACAAATACTCTCCCGCCACGGCGGGAACGATGTCTGCGGATATCTTTTGGCGAGGAAGGGTACGGATGGATCAACGGTGGGACCAAGGTGTTGGAGCTGGCGACGGACATGTGGGAAGCAGCGCTAGGGCACGGCGTTCGTTAGCAGCCGCCAACCCTGCGACAATTTTAAGTCTACCTTTGGGGCGAGGCCTGAAGCTACGAAGGACGGAGATGGGTCGCGGTCGGAGGAGCGGCACGGTCTGGCGGCGGCGATCCTTAGGATCAACCGCCGCCGGAAAAACCCGGTACGGGGGGCTTTTGGAAAAATATTCCCGTACCCAACATCTTTTGTGGCTCGGCTACTCGATCCCTGTTTCCGACCCACCCCTCCCCTAGTCGGTACCCGGTTATCGACATGCTGCCTCATGCAGTGTTCCTAGGGTTATCGAAACGGCACACTGCTCGTTAAGGCGGCCCCCTAACAACGTAAACCACCGGGGGAGGGTACGGCCGGCCACATCGCGATCAAATGGGTGTTGGAAACAAACGGAACAAGGACAAGGGACAAGAGAAAATCTGGCACGGGGGCAGGATAGCCAGCCGGACACCGTCTGCAGCTTAGGTATTTACTCTTCTTAGCCCCCGAAGGAGGAGGGACGACTCGGCTAGGTGGCGAAGTGCGTCGGGAGGAGCAACTACTACCTCGGGCGGGGAAGAGCACGGATCGAGACGGGACCGACGAAGATCTGAGCGAGGGGTTTTTTCACATGCCTTTCCCCCTTAGCTCTGGCAAGACCGGAGTGGCACGGTACCCGAGGTCAGGCACATTCGCCTCGACCATCTCACGCTGACCAGCTTCGCTGATTAGCATCCCCGCAGCGGCTGGAGCATGCCCCGTATCGTGGAGACTAGCGACACTTTTTATTTCATATTGTATCCAAAAACACGTATAGATCAAATAATGATAAATACCTTGTTACGTGTATGTTTTAGACGGTATCTATCGTCACTGCCAATGGAGAGGTTGGGATTAGTGGTTCACGGTCTAGCCCACGCTTACGAGTCCACATTGGCTTAGCACGGGGGGCCCAGAGACAACAACCTCTTAATACAGGTATTGTTGTAAACAATTTCAATTTCAATTTCAATATCGAAGCCGGTCGCTTCGTGGGCCGCGTGTCCGATGACCACCGGGTCTATGGTTGGGCAACGGTTGCCACTGGTGGGGTGACCACCGCGCTGAGTAGGAGGGGAATGCCGGCCATGGAAGGGACGATGTGGTCCACCCGGAAAGGGAGAGTAGCCGGTCACCGCGGGCGGCGGGCCGTACGGGCGCATGCGGCCACGGGAGGCAGGGACGTGGTGCGGCGGCGCCTCCGGGAAAAAGGTCCGAGGATCGGGAGGGCATACCCTGCGGGAGGGTATAAAGGGGGTGGTGGGAGCTGTTCCACGGGCAGGTCGTGGGGCGAGGGTTCGCTGTGCGCATCGTGACGGCGGTGTGCGACATGGGGGTCGCCAACAGCAACCGCAGCGGTAGCTGCATCGTGGGCCGGCTGCGCGTCCAACCGAGCGTCGGGGAAGAGAGGTCCGTGTGTGGGAGGGGCGTAGCCAAGGGGATTCACTGAGTGGCCGTCGCCTAGGGGTTGGAGCTGCGCATCGCGACGGCGCTTAGCGACAGAGGGGTACGCAACAACATTAGCATCAACAACAACATCAATAGCTACGTCGGCGGACTGCGCGTCGAGGCGGGCGTTGATGAACATCATTTGCACCAGGACGAGCGCGAGGGTATCATGGGAGGGAACGACAGAGCTCTGCTGAGAGCCGAGGTGAGGGGAATTAGGAGGCAAAACATGTGGAGAGTCGGCATAGCGAGTTCTTGGCGCCATTTCGACAAAGGAAGAAAAAAAAAACAAAAAAAACAGGCAGCTGTAAAAACCGCTAGCCGGACTTGTGCCTAACAACGGTTTTAGAGAGACGGCTTGATCCAAGCCGACCCCTCGGCTTGATGCCCCGGGGTGTCTCAAAGCACCTTTTCTGTATCCTCCACCCTGTGTGGGGCACAAGTCGGGGCCACATGCCAGTGCAGGTGGAGAGATGCGCTGGCGGCTGAGTCGATTATAAAATATATTAAGCTAGGGCTGTCGTGCACCATGTGTATGCGTATTCACCCGATAGTGCCCCCCCCCCCCCGTCTCTAGCTCGGAGCCTCGGACATGTGTGCTCCATGTCCACACACGACGAGTGCGTCGGTGTGGGTGGCTGTCTGGCGTCCTCGAGCAGCTGACTTAGGTGGGGTGGAGGGTGGGTTTTAAAGCGCAGTTTATATTGGCGGTACCGCCGACTACAAGGTGAAAGCACCAATTGTGTATATAAACTTGCCTTCTGCGGGAGAGGTGGCGATCGCAGCTCGCCGAACCAAGTTGTCGAGCGTGAGTGACGTGAGGTGGGGGCCCATAACCTGTTAATCCGTGCACACACGATCAGTAAGGACGATAACTAACGCATGCATAGTTACATTCACAGTCACGCAAAGGGACAGTCACACAGACAACCAGCCCGAGGCATGGTGTCGGGACAACTTAAGTGTTAGTTTTGTAGCCTAGCGACAGCTCCGTACATAATCAAACATGTTATCGGTATGTCCGATATAGACATGTACTAATCATATCTAGACTAGCTTACAATAGCTACCTGCAACTCATAACTAGAAGGTATTACTATCAACAAGGTACGGGCGGTTTTGTATGGATTCGCCGGTGCCGAAAAACAATTGGCAGCCGACCGGGACGACACAACAAACTCGACGGGAGGAGCAACAGAAGGCAACCAATTGTGGCTATGGTTTTCTTCCCCATGTTCCAAAGGGATGGGAAAGCCTATGCTAGGAGGAGGGCTAGAACGGGTGGAGCGGCTATTATCTCGGGCGAAGGTGTGCGTGGATCGAGTCGGGGCCTTTGACGACCTGAGCGAGGGGTTTTTTCGCCTTCCCTCCCCCCCCCCCCCCCCCCCCCTTCACCCACCCGCCCCGGCACGACCGGAGTCGCACATGAGCTGAGGACATGCATGCCTTACTCGACTAACAAATGCTGACCATCTTGGCTCATCAACACCTTCGAGCGGCGGGAGCGGGCCGCGCATCGCACAAATAGCAACACATTATTTTTCACATTTTTCGTAGCGATAGACCATGTCGGTCCATGCTTAATTTATATCATGTTGTTATTGCGGACGGAAGGGATTGGACAAAAAGGCGCCCCAGCGTAAAACCCCATTCCTAAGACCTAGATGGTAGTATTGGGTATGCCCTGAGATATTAACCGAATTATCGGTACTTGTTGTTTTTAAAATGTACTATTAATGTAACTAGACAATAAATATCATCAATAACTTTCCCCTTTGTACTCCCACCCGCAACATTCATTGTGTAAACAATATGCTAGAGAGACAAACTGCCACACTGGTTTCGGAGCGCTTGATTTTAACCGGCTTTCTATGTCGCGACAACCATTCATTGCTATTCGTTTGATTCGACATGGCTTCAGTTGGTCTTGGTAATTACGTGATGACTTTATGGTACGTCGGAAGTCCCAATGCTGCGAAATCAACCGGTAAGATGAACCTCTAACCGGTAAGATTTTGTTTCTTTCCGACCGCGATGCGTAACGAGGAATAATATGTTGACGCTACCTTTCCCGAAGTGTTCGAAGGGACCGGCGTGACCCTGATTGCCGATTATTTGATCATGTTACGTGGTGAAGTTGTTCGCGTACCGTTTCCCAATAGCGAGACGCAACACGTTAACGTGTACGCTGCATCGGTACTTGCGCCATACATAACTGGCCAACTGCGTACACCAAATAAGGTCTAGCAAGCTATGATTGCACATCCGATTATACAAGCAGATGGTTCTTACGTCTTGCCAACTTCGATTACGCTGGACTGCTTAAGTTTGACACCTGCGTTGACCGGGAGTATGAGCGCTTCCAAGCCTAAGCACGAGTTGCTTCATTTTGGCTTCACAACTCAATGTCAAACGTTTCGTACGTCAGTGGTTTCTCGTCAGCTCTTCATGCACTAGGACTCGACTCTACCGAAGGGCTATTTATTTTTCCGCGTTTCCGTGCTGTCGACTAATGCAACATGTGGATAAAGATACGGGGCCACCTGAAACATTTATGTAGAGGGACGCCGAGAGACTTGCGAATGCGAGTCCCACCTCCAGTCATGAACTTCGTTAGACTCGATGTAACCTTCAATGAGACGCAGCGTAAGGCGGCAATCCAATCACCTATGCAAATTGGTCTAGACTCCAACTCGAAGATATGCTTGGGACACAGCCACAAGTTTTCCAATGTTGGGCATAAATCATGAGTCGTACAACGCCGTAATGTAGGGTTCATATCAGGTTTTTGGACCCCTAAACAGATGGTGGCTCGAACGTTAAACTCATGACTCGTTATCTGTTTCTTTTGATGCGATGGTTACCAAGATACGTAAGACGCCCCATGCTATCGGACACCCGTGACGATGTGATTAATTCGCTTGTCGATCGTTCGCAAGGATCGACGAGCTACGCCAACCACACCCAACAGTTCAACGGCTTGTTCAAATGACATGACAACCACTTATGGACGACTTCCAGTGCGTCCGTCTCATTAGTGGGCTAGCTAATTTTCAGTAACATGCTCATGTCAAGTCCCGTCGATTTCGAAGGACAACACCATGACAATCTTGGAGGTCCAAAAAAAAAAAACGACATGGTGGTTGAGTATCCTCATGTGGGGCATGCGAGGACTGCACCTACCCCGACTGACATCCCAAGACGGTATAAACTCAACAAGAATCGTCCAATAGACGCTCAAGACAATGATTGAGCCAAGAAACTTCGGGGCGATTGAGCTGGTCGTGGTCGTGTGCGTGTAAACCGTGGAGGCATATGAGCGGACTTGCTCACAACTCCAACCTAATTGGCTTCGTTTGGCGCCCTTCGGAGGCGTAGCGGCGGCGGCCCCGGAGGGGGGTGCGCTCGCAGTCCCGTCAGCAATCACCCCCACCTCCTCGTGGTGGGCGCTTGTAATCCTATAGCCGTGCCATACCTGGCACATTCTGGGGCTAGGCGGGGTGAAAACCGGCGGTTGCGATCCGCGAATAAGCAAATGTCGAAAACCCTCAACACGGAGGGGTTTTATTGAAATTGAAATTGATATTGAAATTGTACACAGCGAGCCGGCAAACTGGACCGGAGGCCATCTATCGGGCCACTCTGCCTAGCCATACATGACTTATGAGCAAGTTAGGCCCGGGTCTCTTCGACCATGTACACCTATCGACACACCTAGCTTCACTGTGTGTCGACGTTACTTGGGAGTTAAAGAATTGTAAGCAATCACAGCAGTTGCCACAGCCCCCCCGCCTAAGCAGTAACAACGCAATAATTTGTAATCAAGAACAACAGATGTAAAAATAAATCCATTTGTCAAGAAATGCAAAACTAAACTGCTGCTCGACTTTCACGATGCACGGCCCGCTCCCATCGAACCGGGGAGCCGACCGGCCTAGGCCGGTCGGCGTTCGGGAGGGACGACGGGCCAACCTAATCTAGCTCCCGGGTGACTTCGGTCTTGCCGAAGATAGGAGGGGAAAGGCTGGCAAAAAACCCCTCTTCACGTGGGCGCTCGTCGATCCCGCCGCCGCATACCCTAAGCCCCGCCCCAAGGTCGTTGCCGCGTCTACCGACTCGACGGTCCTCCTTGTCGAGGTCCCCCGTCACCTCGAGGGCACGTGGGGGGGACCGAGACACACAAACATATAAAAAATTGGCGCTCATGCCTCCGCGTCTAGATTTATCCTCTCATTTCCCCGGTTTTTTCTTTGTTTGGTACCCGGGTACCTGTCAAATAGCCCGACATGCGCTCGTACCCTGCCCCCTATGATCGCGCGTCCACCGAGCAACCTTTACTGAGCGGGGGCCTCCGCGCCCACCCGGGCCCACACTCAAGAGTATGTAGGTCTGTCGGGGTAGTGGGTGTCGAAGAGGGGGGGGGGGGCATGTCACTGTTGTCGGATCCGTCGGGCCGCGGGTGCACGGAAATTAGTCAAAACCCTCCGTGCGGGGTTTTCCGGCGGCGCCGACCCGGAGGGTCGTCGTCGCTAGATCGTGTCGCTTCCTCCGTCGCGACCGGCCTCCTTGCCGCCCAAGCTTACTCCTCCCCCCGGGAGACGTAACTTGTCGACGTAGCGTTTCGCTAGTGAGCGCCCTGCCGTGGTGCTTCTCCCCAATTAGCTCGACGCCGGGTACGGACATTAGTTTTGTTTCCGAAAATGGAGGGTTTTTAACAATATCATATGTACAGCATCGTCAAGATTTCCCTCTCGGCTAGTCCGATATTTCTTTTCGAGGCTGGATACCCCTTACATATGACGCTCATGGCCACGGGTGGGACTTGTATTTGATGAGTTCTTTGGCGGCGAGGAAGGGCGTTCGCTAACAATCGACTAGGTATGTGAGTCTCTAGTCGCCCCATGGGCCGCCTACGTTTCCGTGCTTCCTCGAGCGGCGCGTGAGGCGCCGCTTGTCGCCTCCACGTGCTGCATTCTTGGCGTTGCCTAGGAGTTTCCTTAGTTTAATGTGCTAGGTTTGTGCTTCCCTTTGCGGTGCCTTTGATTCCGTGTTCGTCTTGTCACTCTTGCCCTTTTGTTTCCCCTCCCTTATTCCCTCTTGTCCGTGCTCATGTTGTTCTTCTTGTAATCCTCTAAAACTCGTACCTGAGGATGATCGATGTTGAGTTGAGGTTTGTTTCGAACATCTGCTCTCAGTCATGTTTGCAAAACGCCGCCTGCAGAGGGTGCCGGTGCGGGTTCCCTGCCAGTCCCATATCCCGGGGGCGCAAAAAAAAAATAAAAAAAATACTCGTATTGCGCACCTGGAGTACGCCGTCACTGTATGTGTTGCGGTTCCCGTACGGATACGCGCTTGGCCCAGCGTGCGTGCCGCCCGTGGCGACAATGACGGGCGCGAGCTCAGCAGGTCACGAGTGGGGGCAGATACGGTACCTTTGCCAAACAACAGCGGCTGCTATAAGATCAAAGCTCTTAATGGTGCGATACAAGCTGAATTCAATTGAGAGGCATCGTTGCCCGCGTTCAGAAAAGCAAGGAGGACTTGGCCGGTAGCCGGAGTCGCGGAGTGATTTACGGGTGAGTTGATATGCCGTAAACATTGCTGCGGTGGACTGAACTATACAGGTAGGAAGTAGGCAAGTAGGAACAGCTAAACGCGCATAGCTGACGAAGCGTTATCCCGACTCGCCGCTGGTGATTCATGCGCAATATCATAACCTTTTTCTCTTGATTTCGAAGCCTAGCTTCAATCTTCGTCTCGAACACAACGACCCGCCGAACGTCAACACACACGAGTACGCGGCAAATATGTCTCCAACGACATATACGGGTATGGTACCTTAATTGTGTTACTCAGCGTCGGAGGAGCTAAAGTATCTCTTAAGCTGACCTTCCCGAACCCCGACATTGAGCTTTCTGTCGAGCCGCAAGAGGCTCGCTGTCCAGTGGCTCTTTTTTTGCGTCGCTATTGACACTGTACCAGCTAGCCTCACGGTATAGCTATGAGACTGACTCAACACCCAGCAAGGCGCGGCCGCCGGCCGTGGAGCAGATATCATTTTCGCCTGGGAACTGCCTTGCTCGTACTTGTCACTTGCCGTATTTCGCGACAGCTGTACTGCAAGAAACACAGGGTGTAGGTGCCGTAACATCTTCAGACGGCATACCTGGATTAGCCTTCCTAGTCCCCCCCTGGGTTTGTGGGAGTGACTCTGTGTCAGTGTAGATTTGTAGAACAGCAGAGGCCGTTTGTAAAAGAGCAGCCGTCGAAAGATTTGTATGCGACCGCGTTCCGACTTGATTATGAGGGTCGGAATACGTTTATTATATCGCCGCGTGATGACCAGCCTGAGGCACGGTGACCACTGCTCCACACCGCCAAGATTGACCGTCTGACATAGCGTTTCTAAAGTTAGTGTGGTTTGCTTGCAGGTGGGACGATATTCGGCGGGTATACTGATCAGTTGCTCAGCGTTGTCGCGCGTACCGCTGTGCGGTACACAGTCAGCCAGTAACGCACCCCTAGTCAGCTTAAGCCATACAGACAGGAAGATTGACGTCAGACCAGCGACGGCGGCCCTGTGCTATTGGAGCGGCGCGCCGGGACCGTGCGATAGCGGAGAAAATGCCGGGATGCGTAGTTTTACCCGATATCCTGCGTAGTCGGAGCGAGTCAAACGGAGACAGGACGAGTCTCAAGCACCACTCTCTTCAGCGCATTCGCGAAGGCCTTCTCAGTTCGTTGAGCGAGGTCCATCTTCCCGCAATCATCGCTAACAGTGCTGCTCCTCCAGGCAGTCATTCGGTACGCCTTAATTAATGCCACGCTAAATTTCACCTGACGCGTAAGTTGCTACAAGTGGTGTTTGTGGGTTGGTCTTTGCACGAACGACTTCACCCACATCAACACTCGAACTGGCTGCTTCCTGCTAGTTGTTCAACTTTTGGACTGGCTGACAATTCTTGCTCCGCGGACTGGACGCTTATCATCAGCAGATACAGCACATTAAGCGGCATAGGCTATCAGAGGAGCACGATCCTGCAGTGCGTGCTGTTGTACCCAGAAAACCGCAACGCCATTCTTTGGACAGCTACCAGCCGACAAGGAAACCCCGGGAAACGACGGTAGGTCATTGCGGCGTGAAGAACAATAGCAGCCAGAATTTTGCATAATTTGCCACACTACGGGTGACGGGAAAAGTGCAATCCGTGAAATCATTATTCTGCGATATTCCGTAATTTACGTACAACGACAGTTATCATCGGAAAAATCCCTAAATTTAAGCGTTGATGAGTGACCTCCCGTACAATGTACATCCCTATTTGTTTAGGCTGTTCCGATTAAATGTGTTTCTTTAGATCCCAGCACTCCCCATCTGAACTTTGTTTGTATGGGTCTTCTAGTACTTCAGCAGTATTGCGCTACTTGCTGGTTAAAAACTGTCACTCCCACAACTGTTTTTACTGAAGCAATGTATGGTTATATGCATAAGGGTGTATTATGCCATGTACAAGTATAAAATGGAGATGGGGTGGGACACTTGTTTCGTAACCGTGAGCATATTACACAAAGTATCACGCGCAACCCTAATAATCATACGGTGGCCCTAGCCACCCCTCCATGTGTGCATCAAAAGTGCTGTGATGTCGCTGAGCTGCCAGCTGTCATGCTGTCGTATGCTGTTGACTAAGTGTTGCCTTACGACCGCGCAAGGCTGCCTCCCTATCGAGAGTCGTCAACCTCTCCTCGCAGTTAGCCTAGGGTTTAGGTTTTGAGGTTACCCTAAACACTATTCCCTAAACCCTCAAGAAGAGTCATGTGCTGCTTAGATACGCACGTACATGTTTGAAATACAAATGCAGAATACCCCCTCCTTTCAGTTTTCGCCAGAATTCAGAACCAAAAACAACATGTTTAATCGGAACGGCCTAAATTTGCCACACGGGCGACGAAGCAAGCGCTATCCATCAAATCAGCATTCTGCGGCGTTCCGTATTTACTTACAGCGATAGTTGAATAAATCCCAAAATGTAGGCGTTGATATGCGACCTCGCCTACCGAGCATGTACATATCTTCTTGTTCATGAGGAAATAGAAAGAATTAATTGCCGAGATGTGCACCTGGTGATTGTCCGAATTTGTGTAGTCTTGGGACGGGGCAACTGGACAACGAAGATCTTCCAGTTCTGAGCGCGACCGGTTAAAAGAAAGCAAACAGAGCGGCGTGCTTGCCGGCAATAAACTTCCATGGGACGAGACGGCATCGAAAGCGGGGCGAAAACAGGGTCGAGCGAAATTAGAGGCGGCCGAGGCGCGAGAGCAAAAAACCGGTAATCAATCGGGCAGTTCGCGGTCAGTCGACAAGGTAAATAAACACTTGCACCCTATTAAGTACCTTGCGTCCTCGTTCTTCATGATAACCTATTTATCACAGCAGTAGTTAAATAGAAGACTTGCCATTGTGCGACTAGGTGGTGCAAAGCAGGAAAGGGAAACCGCCGACGCACCCTAATCGCGCGAAGGCGAAATCGATGCGCTCCATTCCTTCATCAGAGAGCAGCGGCGCGGGTTCTCCAGTGGGGGAGTTTAAAGGACGCGCGAGCTCTATCGACAACTGCGCGCTGAAGCCAGTGCCGAAATCTGCTGATGAAGCTCCAACAACGGTAAAGATTTATAAAAGCGTGTTTGCCATTGCATTGTGTTTGTTCATTCCAAGAACCGGACTTCACACTTGATAAGTCCTAAAGCGTGTTTGTGCTCGATCGACAACATCAGTTGAAAGAGCATGTGCGGTGGTGAATGGTATGACGACGTGGTTTTTTCTTGGTTGTGATTTTCCTGTCCAGATTGTCATTTCCGCCTCAACGAGCTCGCGCGAAGTCAGAGCTCACATTCATAACATCCAGAACGCCCTGAAAGCGCCGGATGAAATACGAATTTTCAGAGGCATAAGACTCGTCAAGGTGGCGTACCTGAAGAAACTGTACTCTGCTTACAGGCGGATGGAGAGGACGTCTGGATGTGAGCCTCCCTCCCCACAGCTACCAATTCGCTGCTTAACACCTTATTCGCTGCTTATTTGCTGCTTATTAATACCTTAATACAAATTAGCTGCTTAATTTGCTCCACTGCTTGTTCTTGTAAGATTTGTTTTGATTTGCTGCTTCATACCATAATACCACTTCGCGGCTTAAAAGCGCGAAAATTGCTGTTACAAAGCGCTGTCACTGTATATATATATATTTGCTAATCCGGTGGGCATCAGTTCCTAAACTGTTACCCGTCTCCAGTTTGGGCAGTTCAGACGGAGCATGCTTGCTTTCCTTGGTACCCGCTTTCTTGAATGCATGTTTAATCGGCTATTTGTTTTTCTAGATTGATACGATGATTTTTCCTGATTATTTTTAGCATATTTTGTTAATTTGTTTATTTATTTTTGAATGAATCAAATGTTTATAATGTATTTGCCCGCCACAGGGTATCTTTGCAAGACTATATTTAGAACATTTATTTTCTTTGCTTGTGTATTCCTCTTCTTTCTTTGTGATTTAAGTACTTGGATATCTATCATAACGGAAAATAAATATATTTGCTGATAAATTGCGAATGTAATATACCATATCATCGGAAGGTTTGTTTATGTTGCTGACTCTGCCATTGTACGGGCTGACATGGCGCTGCGAAGATGGGCAGGACCTGTTGCTGCGCCCGTCGGAGGTAAGAATTACTTACTGATATTATTATAGGCCATTCACGCCAAATCTTACGCGGTCATTTGCCGTCAGCGCCCAATGATTGTGACACCTCTGTATGATATGCAGCGACCTGTAAAGCTCGGACATTTTGAGTCGTTGCCCCTCTGATCGAACCTGCCGCTGTATTTTGTAGAGCGACCATCTGTCTGTGAACCCAGCAAATTTCGCAGCGGGAACAACAACGGGTGAAGGAGCGCAGAGAACGACAGACACTGAAATCATATTTGCGGTGAGCAACGACTTTGCCATTTGCGACTGAAGAATATCTCAGCAGCCCCGATATGTTTACGTTGCTCAATGTCGGGTGATTTTTTTGATACTATGAGTCTATCACGAGGGGTGGGAAAATAACGGCCACGAGCACTCTGTCTCTACTCGTGCTCACGGCGTGCAGGACTGGCTGAAGTTCGAGTACCCAGAAGCCACGCGAATGGAGCTGCAGCTGCTCAGTGTAGCGGCCCGGAAGCGAAACGCGGATCCACGAATGGTAGCCGAAGCACAAGCCGAGTTTCGCGGCGTCGATACCGACGGCGATGGGCGGGTAAGCCTGGACGAGATGGAGGACTACTGCCTGCACATCCGGGATGACGTGTACGCGCTGATGAGGACTCTACCGGAGTATGTCAAGGAGGACCTGTACCGCGAGGGAGGCAGCCTGGCGGAGGAGGTAATCCCGACCCTGTGGCAACGCCACACAAACATTTCGCGCTTTTCGGCTTGAAGTACGCGATGGTGCTGCAGTTGGTGCTTTGTTGCGACAACCCTAGGTACCTCATTGTGGATTGACTCCGAACACTGATGGGATATGATTGGACGGGCCGGGCCATTCAATCAATAACAATACGTACTTGGCACCCACCGGCATTTGTTTCTCCAAGTACCAAGTGGAACTATCCGTGTATATGCAACAAGTGGTTGTGTATACGCAAGGGCGATATCGATGAAAGTGACGAATGCTGAAAGTGCTATATTGGGGGATGCCCCGCTTGATTCTGCATAGGACTTCATCAAGTGGTATATGAAGCAGCACTGGCCCGAGGACGCTTTCTTCGTGACGGTGCCGGTGGAGGAGACCCCCATGACGTGCGTGGCCCATGGAATGAAAAGTCTGCGCAGCGACAGTGTTCATAGATGTGACCTTGAACTGAAATTATCCTTCGCTGCTGGTGCTTATTGCTTAAAGTGCTTTTCCATTTATCACTCGTTTCCCATTTTACTATGGACTTTGCATGGTCACCAATAACCATGTCTGATGACGAGAATTTGTTGCTCTGCTTTATATGTTTCCGCACACGAAGTACCGTGGCTTGTGGTATTTTGGACTGTTGTCTTGGTCTCACTTTGTACGTGTGCGGTGCTGTGGGCGCATGTTGACAGGATGTCGGTGATGATACCGAGCAACGGGCGGTAGCTCGTCTACCAACGACACGGACATTTTTGTCATCCTTATGCCAAGGCGTCTACCTTAGACGTTAGTACCTGCACCCTAGCAAGACGGGGCATCGGCAATTTTTGCCCTGTCACACAAGCACATATTCTTGAATGCGTCGGCATTCCCCCCCCCCCCTCTAAATAATTCATTCAAAGCAACGATGAGACATGTGAAGCGACACCCGGGCACCCTCCACAAGAGGAGAGCATTGCGGATGCCTTTTATTTGTTTCTTTTGACGGTGTGGCAGCTTGCCGATTGGGCGGCTGTTACATGGATCCTGTAGAATGTCCTTGTAAGAAAAATGAATACAATTTAAGCAAAGTAAAATGGCGAAAAAACATGTCATCATGCTCCACTGCGCTACACTTGAGTAGTAGTCGCTAGTCTCGCCTAGCTCGCCTTCGTCTACGACCGGCTACTTGCGCCTTGCAAACGTATCACTTGAGACGTCCTGCTGCTTCGGGATCTCGCCGAGTCGGGGCGTCGTGACGCATAAAAAATCGCGCTATCTCTTATTAAAATTAGGACACTGACATAGATGTGGCGGCTGAGATAATGGGCCTTCCCGCAGCTAGCCTAGTATCCCGCAACACTCGCTCCGAGATGTCGCTTCCCGTACGTTTCGGAGGCATGGGGGTGGGGGACTTGGTTGCCTTGGCGGATGCAACCCATGTCGGAGCGGCCGGTTTGGCGGTGGGCTCTGCTATCCGTTTTCTTAAAGCGCAAGATGCTCGCGTGCGCGGGGATTCCCATGACGAAGTTCCGATGGAGCCGATCATGTATGGACGGTTCGCGATTGGTATGACAACAACGGTGTCCCGCATGCATGGTACATATGACGGAGACGATGGCGACAACGAACCCATGTGGTCGTTAGAACTTGCTTCGTCGTGGGCGCGTTTAGATGCCACGTGCTATTCTCACGCTCTCGCCGAGTCCGATCCCTTGATAACCAATGCCTTAGCGATGCTTCCCCCGCAACGTCCAACGGTGGCTCGCGCAGGCTGCGTAGCCGAAGCCCGATCAAACAACGAGGATATTGCTCGGTCCCTCGATGGCCTACCCTCGCTACCTACCTACCTACCTACCTACCCTCCTACCCTTCTGCGTTTGCCTCGGACATCTTTCTGAAGATACAAGCCGACATTAGTGAGCGCGTCAACTTGCTTCGCTTCGCGAAGCTCACTCCCACGTTTTCTAACCGCGCTCGGCTGGAGTCTAGGCGTTTTGTATCTCGTCACGGCCACGGTGCCCTTGCGTTTTTGGCTTCGGACCGCCCCCCTACTTTCGGGTCGCCTGGGCAAGCTCCGTGACAAGTTCCATGAGTACTACCATGCAGTTCCGCGTCGCGGTCTGTCACATCTTCGGCCGACCCTCATCCCGCATCCTCTCTGCTCTACGCCCCCCCTCTGCTTGTGCTTCTTGCCATCTCTCGGTTCAAGCTATGCGGGGTGCGTTCGCGTCGGCGGGTGTTGACATGTCGGATGATGCGTGGCCCACTCTTTTTCTTGACCATTTATTGGCTCTATGCGGCGGAGATGCTTCGGTCCACACCGCCCACTCTTGGTTAGTGACGGCCCTTATGGAAATCATCTCCGAGATTCGTGGCGCACTCGGGTTGGCGTCGAGGGTCTCACATATCCCGCGATGTTAGTTCAACTCCCCAACTGCAACGACGGCCTCCCCGCGGATGTGGGTATCTTGCACAACCACGACATCCGAGGCACAGAACTTGGTCTCGATGCCTTGGATTCGGGTCTTTTCGGCGTTTCTAGCCCCCCGTCTCCCGACGTCGCCCTACGCCGTGCTGAAAAGTCCACGTTCGAAAACTACTCAGAGGGGGTGAGGAGTCCCCCCGACATCCGTTTCATTCCCTTTGCAGTCACGGAATTTGGTACTCTCGGCGGCCACGCCACGGCTTTCTTGATGGAGCTAGCCAAGCACGCAGCCACGTCTAAAGGAATGCATGTGGGCAAGTTGCTGGTCTCGTGGCGCCGAAAGGGTTCTCTCGCCGTCCATGTTGCTCACGCGGACAACGTCTTGCTCGGTTTGTCCGCCGCCGCAGACGGTGTGGAGACCGCCTCGTCCTCCGCTTGGATGCCTTGTCATGCCACGGCGCTATTCAGCCTCGCCATGGACAGCAAGCGTCCCTGTGCTTCCTCGAGCGGCGCGTGAGGTGCCGCTTGGCGCCTCCACGTGTTGCATTCTCGGCGTTGCCTAGGAGCTTTCTTAGTTTAATGTGCTAGGTTTGTGCACACGGTAGTACTTCCTTTTGCCGTGCTTTGGATTCCGTGATCCTCTTGTCACTCTTACCCTTTTGTTTTCCCTCCCTTTTCCCCTGTCCGTGCTCATGTTCTTCTTCTTGTTATCAATTCTATTCAATATTACTTGAAATTGCAAGGAAATTATAAGTTGAGCTTAAATAATGAGGCCATCACTTTTCAATAATGTGTACTAGGTGCCCCCCCCCTCCCCCGTGTCAGCACACTTCTTTGGTCCCTTCATTTTGAAAAGTGGATGGCCTCATATGCGCGCTACAAAATAGAGTCAACAAGCCCTATTGAGGCTAGGTTACTGAAAACCAATTCCTGAATCTTAAACCGTAAAATCAACAACCCCCAAGCACTAGATAGACATCTATGCATCGTAGGTAAAGGATGGCAAGTGTTTAACTATAAGTTACTACCTCGGCCATACTTGTAGTTAAACATCTACCATTAACTCCCCCCCAACACCACATTTTTCTTATCGTTTTCGGTACGTGAAGCATATGTTAGTTTAATTAAGATGGGATGGCCGACTAGCTCGTAAAGCAAAAATGATGTATACTAATGTGTACTCTCATGTGTACGTCCACGTGTTCATCAATTGATATCATAGTAATATTCACTTTTCCCATGAAATCCGTTACTAGCGGCATGAGACGAGTAGAGTCCTGCAACATTACATTGCATGACAGTATACATAAAGTCGTTACTATATACAATTCGTGCTTATCCATCGGAAGGACGTACATCGTGGGTACGTCGCTACCGCAATTTAGCGAGGGTACTTGTGCGTACTTTACTACCATTACCCCCCGGTACGTACAAGCACGCGTTGTTTATCTAACTAGCTAGACGACACGTTGGACGGGATTCCCAATGCAGACGAGCCGCGTCGCTAGTCAATTTGCAACAGCTAGAGAGCCTTATCACATGGCACGAGGACCAAGCGAGAGCACGTGCAAGCTAGCCAGCCTGAACCTATTCTAGCATAGTGCAATAGAGGGAGGTGACAAATTCTTTAACAATTCCTTTTGTTCGATTACAATATATTGTTAAAACACGAACAATCAAACATCTTCTCATCCGCTCTCCCTCCTACACTTATTCCACATGCAGTGACATCAGCACGAAGCAAGAACAAAATGTATTTGTGTCTGAATTTAGCTTTCCGAAGGCAAACTGCCACACTAGTTTTGGAGCTCTTTGGTCGACACACGCTTTCGGCGTTGCTTGATTCGTTCGAACGGTGATTGATTGATTCGATTTGGCTTATATTGGACCCGGTAACTACGTTGTGGTGGTGCGGCATGTCGGAGATTTCACAGCTTATAACAATAAACTCGTTTCACAGCGTGAGCCCCGTACCGTTAAAACAAGGTTTGCTTCCGGTTCATTTTTGCCTAACGAAGAGCCTAAAGATGTTCGCAAATTATTCGAGGAAACTTGCCTTACTTTGGCCGTCGACGATCTTACCTTGTTGAGTAATAATCTTGTTTGAGCCTAGTCTACCATTAATCTCGATGGTACTTACGTCGTTCCGGATTCGATTGACATTGACGGTCTTTCACTTACCGACCGTCTTAAGAGTAAGTTACTTCCGGCTGCTCAATGTCAATTCGAGTTACTTCACTTTGGTTACCTGGCTCAATGGGAGGCTTTCCAAGGCGTTGTAATTTCTAGGTAGTTGTTCTCTCTCGATGATAAATCGTTACCGAGGTAGTTCTTTTTTCAGCCACGTTTTACGGCTGCCGACTCTAGGCATGTGTGGATGTTAGTCAAGGGTTACATTAATCATTTGTGCGGAACGACGCCGACTGACTTACGCATGGGAGTTCCGGCCCCTACCACCAACGTCGTTGGTTTATTGAGCGTAACTTTTATTGAGACGCAGCGTTAAGTTGCAAGACGCCCCCTACCAATCACGCCAAGACGCACGCATGCTTGAGGGCTAGCTAGAGATGCAACATGAACGCTTCGTCATGCTTAGGATTAATTTGACACGTACAACGTTGTTGTGAGAGTTACTTCTCGTTTTTTTGGACCCATGAACAGTTGTTGGCTTACTTTAAGCAACATGCTTCCATTTCAAACTATTTCGACTATTTGGTGGCTGAGGTTCGTAAGACGTTCGTATTATCGAACATCCGGGATGCTGCAATTAACGCCTTGCTTGGACTTACGCAAGGACCTCTGAGTTACGCAAGCTACACCCTGTTAGTCGACGAGTTTTTGCGATGGTTCCGACAACCTCTTACATATGACCTTCAATGCACTCGGTTCATCAATGGACTTGCTAATTTTCAACTCAAGACTCAGGCCAAGTCCCATCGTTTTCAACATAAGGATTACATCATGCCCTTGGTAGATGTGACGAGTACACTCATGCAACAATACATTGTAAAGGTACTCGTTTGTGATTACAATTCGTGCTTTTCCATCGGAAGGACGTACAACGTGGGTACGTCGCTACTGCAATTTAGCAAGGGTTCTGATGCGTACTGTACTACCAATTTCTCCCGGTACGTAAAAGTACGCACATTAAATCTAACTAGCCACATGACGCGTCAAGCGATGTTTCCAATGCATGATGGGATTCCCCGGGCATGACGAGCCGCGTCGCCAGTCTCTTGATGTCGGCTGGAAAGCCCTAGCACCTAACACGAGAACTAAGCAGAAGCATGTGCAAGCTATCTAGGCGGAAAGCTATTTCAGCCTAGTGTAGTAGAGGGAGGTGACAAAACCTTTTAACAATTCCCTTTGATTAACTACAACCTTCTGTTAAACACTAACGATGAGACATCTTCTCAAATTCTCCCTCCATCTGCACTTCCACCTAGCAACAGAGCAGCGACAGAACAGAACAAATTAAATTTGTGTTTGCACTTGGCTTTCCGAAGGCTAACCGCCACATGGAGATACAAAATGTCGTAAACGATCTCGTGACTGATTTGCCACATTTGGGTCGTGCTAGGCCCGCACCAACCCCATCTAACCACCATTGAGGAGGACAACCTACCCATTCCTTTGTTCAATTGCAATATATTGTTAAATCGCAAGCAACTTAACATCTCTTCATGC